>JAMXBC010000240.1:0-32731 GCA_024138005.1 Lumnitzera racemosa
GGGGTTTTTTAAAGCTTTATTTTACGTTTTTTAGAACTCTTTTTTAGATTCGTTATGATAGCTTAGAATTTGAGTATTAGGATTATGGAACCTAGGGTTTCATGTAACCCTTGCATTGAATTATAATTTCAATAAGTTTCTACCTTTTCTTGATTCAATTATGTCGTTAATTATGGATGATAATTCTAGAGTGTAAATATATGATATTATGCATGTTAATTGAGAAATTGCATGTGTAATTAGATCTAGGCATAATTGAAGAGAATTACATGTTACTTAGAGAAAAGATACATGTTTCTTCCGGAATTTTTGATTGTTTGCATGGGAATTCATTACACGCAAAATCAATTCTAAATTATATTACTAAGTGAAGAGATTCCGGAAAAAAAATTTAGGTTTAGGGTTAATATGCTTGAGAAAGATCTTGGCTTTAATTGTGAATCCTCCGGTCAAGAATAATAGAAATTGAATTGGATATATTTTGAAAAGGTTACATGTTAAACAGTAGGGGAAATAATTCCTAAATACATTATTGCATACTTGAAGTCGTTCGTAGTTTATTGTTCCTAATTTGCGTAATTAAGTCTCATAAGTAGTTTAGTTGTTAATTTCAGTATTTTTAATTCATTAAAATTTATCACAATTTTTCGGTTAGATAATAAAGCTAAATTTAAATATTGTACTCAAATCTCTGAGGGATCGACTCGAACCACATCCGCTATATTAAAAACTGATAGGTGCACTGCCTCATATCAAGTTTTTGGCGCCGCGGCCGGGGATTTTCGATATTAAGAACACTAGTTGCTTTATTACTTTAACCATTTTTTTTTCTTTTGTTTTCACTATTTATTTCACTAGCTAGAGCTGCAATTGATTCTATATTTCTTACCCTTGCAGTGCATGACTCGAAGTAACCCGGAAGATTTGGTAGAACTTGATCTTGAAATTGAGAGAACTCCCCTTCAAAATTTGAAATCACGACCTAGACAAAGTGTGGCGACAATTGACGACGAGTCCATCGTTGAAATCAAGGAAGAAGGTGAAGAGACCAACACTCAATTCATCGAGCAGGAAGATCCACCACACAGGGGCTAACAATGGAAATAAAGAAAAATCGGACCATGTTCTATTATTCAAGGCCTACACTTATTGGAGCTGACTCTAGTATCGCAAGGCCAACCCCGCCGCAGCTAACAACTTCCAAATTGCACCTAACATTATAAAAAATGGTGCAACAATATGTTCAGTTTAACGGTCTCCAAGATGAAGACCCCAATGCCCACATCTCTAGCTTTCTGGAGATTTGTGAAACTTTTAAATCAACGAGCCACGGATGATGCCATCCGACTGCGACATTTCCTTTCTCCTTGAGGGGTAAAGCAAAACAGTGGTTAAACCTCTACACGAAATTCAATCACAATTTGGGAATAAATTGGTAGAGAAATTTTTGGAGAAATATTTCCCACCTACAAAAGACCGCTAAACTTCGGAATGATATTTCTTGTTTTGCTCAATTGGAAGCGGAGACGCTATATGATACTTAGGAGCAGTTTAAGGACTTTGCTCAGGAGGTGCCCACATCAGGCCTCCCACTATGGATGCAGTTTCAACCTTCTACAATGGTCTTGATTTATCTACTAGATGGGATGATTTGATGCATCCGCGGGAGGTACTTTGAACACAAAGACACCTAAGCAAGCACAAAACCTTTTTAAAAAGGGAATAGCGATGAACAATTATCAGTGGGAAACCACTAGAGCCAAGCAAAAGGCCATGGGAGTTGATGAGGTAGACTTGACTACTGCTTTGGCAGCCAAGGTGGACTTATTTGTAAGAAGATTGATGCACTCTCAGTTAGCCCTCAACAAGTGCAATCGGATGTAATGACTTTGGTATGCAGGGGTCTGGAGCACAAGAAAATTAGAACAAGTAAGATTATCTAGGAAATCTCCCCATGCAACAAAATAAAACCCTACAGCAACACTTATAATCCCGGATGGAGGAATCACCCAATTTCTCAGGGGAAAAAATAAAAAACCAAAGGCCAGCAGAAGACCAACTTTGCCCACCTGGATTTCAAAGACCATTCCCACCTCCTCCTCCTCAAGAAAAGAAGCCCATGTAAAAAACCCTTCTCACAAAATATATTCAAGGCAATGAGGCTCGCTTATCCAACATTGAATCATCGCTGAGGAATCAAAGAAGCTTCAAATCGTAATCTTGAAAATTTCAAATTGGTCAACTTGCAAAAATGATCTCTGAGAGGCAACAAGGGACACTCCCAAGGAATACCGAAGTTAATCCTAGGGAACATGTTAATGCAGTGCCTTGAGAAGTGGTAGAAAACTGCAAGTGGAGCAGAAGGATGGGGGGGAAAGGGTCGTTGAGAAAGAAGTGGAAGTCAACCGTAAGGAAGATGCAAAGCCACTAAAATCAAAAGAAAGTATGGAATCACTAAAAGTAAAGGAGTACAACCCTCCCATCCTTTACCCCGCAGCGCCTTAAGCAAAGTTACACCGATCAAAATAAGGAATTCGGTAAATTGCTTGATGTTTTTAACAATTACACATTAACTTACCTCTTGTTGATGTCATCTTGCAGATGCCAAAGTATGCGAAATTTTTAAAAGATCTTCTATTGAACAAGAGGAAGTTGGAGGAGCTTACAACCGTCACATTAAACGAGGAATGTTCGCATTTCTCCCGAAAAAACTGCCAAAATAATAAAAGATCCGGGGAAAGTTTCACTATTCCTTGTATGCTTGGCAATTTGTTAGTAGATAATGATTTGGCAGAATTAGGAGCCAGTTTTAAATTTAATGCCGTATAAATTGTTCAAAAAGCTAGGGTTAGGAGAAACTAAATTAACGCGCATACGCCTTCAATTAGCCGATTGTCTTATCACATACCCTAGAGGCATCATAGGGGATGTTTTAGTGAAAGTAGACAAATTCATCTTTCCCGTGGTTTTGTTTTTACTTGATATAGATGAAGATATTGAGGTGCCAATCATTTAGGTCGCCCTTTTCCTAGCCACTGCTAGGAGCTATTTTTTATGTCAGTGAGCATAATTTTGATATTACGGTCGGGGATGATGAAATAGTTTTTAAAAACTCCAGAGGCAACGAACAAATTTTTTGACTCAAAGGACATAAGGTCACAATGTTAATGCCACTAATGTCATTACATCTACATGTATGTAGGAAACGCTTACCAAAGATTCCTCAAGCTATTGCTTGCAAAAGGGAGATGAAAATTTGGGGTGATTAAGCCCAATTGTCCCAAGGAAGTGACAGTTTCAAACAGAAGTTCATGAACCCAAGTATGGACAAGAAAGGGATTGATCCACTCCACAAGCCCAAGGATTTTGGGTTAAAATCTTTCAAAGAGAAGCCACCAATTTTGGAACCAAAGCTGTCAAGAAATCATTTGGAACATGTCTTTGCGGTGAAAAGTTCAAAACCCCCAATGACAACCGCATCTAAGCTAAAAGCAAACAAAACGAAGAAGTTTAGGCTACGTGAATTTGAAAAGTGGCATGAAAAGGGGAAAGAAACTATGGAATTATGCATCAATGAAAGGAATTGGCAAGGTCGATGGCCAAAGGGTAAATCTACACTTGTATGGAGAGTTCGAAAGCGAGATACAGGAGGAGTTCTATTTCCACCGGGATGAAAAATCATGAATTACAAGTCGTATCCTGTCGAGCTATTGACGTTAATTATAGCGCTTCTTGGGAGGCAACCCATGTCTAACTTTGCTTACACTTTAGTTTCTTTAAGTTTATTTCATTTTATTTTTCTTTTATCTAACTTTGCTTTGCTTCTTTTATTTGTTTTTAATTTTAGTCATAGGCTTTTCCCTTTAATTTCATTTTTTTCTTCTTCTCTTTAGTTTTTCTTTTTCTTATTTTTCTATTTTAATTACTTTTATTTCTTTAAGTTTCCTTTTGCTTTTAAAAAAAAATGAAAAAAAAAAGTTACATGGGCAATGTGACACGGTCGTGCCCCAGCCCATGTCGACCAGACTCCCCACGACTATACAGATTGTTACACGGGCAAGGGACACGATCGTGTCCCAGCCCGTTGTCGACCCCCAAAATCACACGATTTTTGGGATACGGGTGATTTTATTTAAATTAAACACACCCTCTCACACACTCCCAATCAAACATTTCTCTCTCATATTCTCTCTTATTCTCCCTCTTATCTGCCAATTTTTTGCATTCCGCATTTTTTATCCAAGTAAGTTTTGCGCTTAATTTTCTCTCTCTTCCTCATGATTAGGCTCGCGAATGTGATGATGATGTCAAGGCCAGTGATGGGCGATGACGATGCTACGGGTGGCTGAGGCATCGTCTGATGAGGCACATGAAGAGACGGATTCCGATCCCTCTTCTTAGTTCTTCCATTTTTTGTATTGACTTTTGTTGTTCAAGGGTTGTGAAATCTGCTATATATAATGATGATGCTTCTTCATTTTGCGCTCTTGTTCGACTGGCAGGGAAGTATTAGTTTTCTTTTCAGTACATATGTTTTCTTTTTCCCTATGCTGCTTTTTTTGCTGTTATGATTTTTTGTCGTACATGAAGACAATGTCCATTACTAAGTGTGGGGAAGGGATATATATGAATTTGTTACTGTTTAGGAAACCAATTTTCATATTTGACCAATTACTTTTTAAGTTAACTTGCAATAGGTGATTAACTGGTATTAAGCTAAAATTAACTGTTTCATCTTGATATTATTGATCTTAAATTTACTTTACTAGAATCGATTAGTCAAATTTTTGGAAGGTAAGTTACGAGTTATTTAGCTTAGGATTTTAAGACTTGAGATTGGAGCAACATCATAGTTGAGAGTTAGTCATGGTTATTTTTAAATTTACTTTTATGTATACCCTTCTCTTAGAAATTTTTAAGAGTCCTATAATTTTTAGCAAACAAACAAATGAAATTCTTCTTTTTAGAAACCCTGAAAATCACAATGATTGGAGGTCAAAAGTAATAACAAGTGTATGAATAGAAAAATTGGGAAGGATTGTCTTTGGGCCGTCAGAAGAAGCGAGATTGAGTCCCAATGCCAATTCAAATGAAAAAAAAAGATATGGATCTGTCTTGGTCCGTCAGAAGAGCAAGGTTCTTTCCTGCTATCAAAATAAGGAATAAGTTGGTATGTTTCGGTCTTGGTTCGTTAGAAGAGCGAGATTCTTTTTTCCCCCCCTACCAACGCAATTGTGCTTAAATTTAAAGGGAAATTTAAAAAGACCTCTCAACAAAAGCATGAACTAGGGGAAGATCAGAAGATAAGTGGATGTAAAATGTGTTTGTTTTAGATTATGGTGCTTGGTGAGATGAAAAAGAGAATTGTATACACTTTAGTCAAATGGACAAAATTTTTATGACTCTTTCTCGGTTGGTGAGATGTTAAATCCAATTTTAGTTTAAGAATCCTAGTTAAATGTCTTGGGTAAATTTTGATTTTTATAAATTAACTAGTGAACCCCTAGTATTAAGTATTGTTGGAGCATTCGAATATGGTCAGATGAAATTAGTTTGACTTTATTATTGCAAGTTGATTGAGAATAATTTTCTTACTTTTCTAAGGATCAAGTGTATCCGTTCACCGATTTTACTAAATAGTGATAAATTTTGTTTAGGGGTTTCTTTTCCTGAAAGTTTTGTTTTGATTTATTTGCTTGAGGACAAGAAAATGCTCAAGTGTAGGGGAAATTTAAATAACTCTAATTTTTTAAAAATATTTCATATGGTGATTTTATTTGTATTTCCCTTACATTTTTTGTTTTCTTTAAAGAAATTGATACTTAATTGAGGTAAAATGTTGATTTCAAGGTTTAAACGCATTCTAAGCTCGAAAATGAAGAAAAGGAATCAAGTTTCACTCAATTCCGAGTTCAAAAGAAGAAGTTATGAATTTTTGAAGTTGTGTAGAAAATTTGCCTAAGTGCAGAAAGTTACACGCAAAAACTTGATATGAGACAAGTGCACCTATCAGTTTTAATATAGCGGATGTGAGTCCGAGTCGATCCCCCAGAGATTTTGAGTACTAATATTAACTTTAGCTTTATTAAACTAACCGGAAAATTATGAAAGTTTGAATTAATTAAAAATACTAAAATTTAAAAAACTAACTTAATTAAGCAATTGAAAAAGCGATAAAATCAAGAACGACTTCAAGAATGTAATAACGTATTTAGGAATTTTTCCCCTAGAGTTTTAAACATGTGACACTTAAAATATATTCAATTCGGTTTCTATATTTTTTTACCGGAGGGATTCACAACTAAAGTTAATACCTTTATCAAGCATATTAACCCTAATCCTAAATTATTTACTGGAATCTCTCACTTAGTAATATAATTTAGAATTGCATTAATGTATAAAGAATTCCTATACAATTAATTAACTTTCCGGAAGAAACATATTCTTACTCTAAGTATACATGTAATCCCCTTCAATTATGTAAAGATCTAATTACACATGCAATTTTTCATTAAAAATGCATAATATCATTTTATTGATACTCTAGAAATAGCAATCAAAAATTAACGACATAATTGAATCAAGTAAAAATAGAAACTTTATTGAAATTTCTAAATCAATCCAAGAATCACATGAAACCCTAGGTTCCATAATCCTAATACAGAATTTTAAGCTATCATAAAAGAATCTAAAACGATTTTTATCAAAATATATAAAATAAAAAATGGAAACCCCTTTTATTGATGAACAATCTCTCTAATCTTGAAGTTAATGTTGTTTCCCTCTTTCTTAATGTTGTTTCCCTCTTTCTTGATGTTGTTTCGCCTCTTTCCCTTTATGTTTTTTTCCCCTCCGTTTCTGTAATATCTCTCTGTTTCTATAATGTCTCTCTGTTTCCCTTTTAAAGTCTCTCTTTCACCTTTTGAAACCCTAATATGTCTTTTTATAATGTATCAAAAAGATTTTGTTTTCGTCATCCGACATGGCCTGGGACACGATCGTATCACCAGGTCGTGTAACTTTCTGCACTTAGGCAAATTTTCTATACAACTTCAAAAATTCATAACTTCTTCGTTTGAACTTGAATTGAGTGAAACTTGATTCCTTTTTTTCGTTTTCGAGCCTTAGAATGCGTTTTAAACCCTGAAATCAATATTTTACTCAATTAAGTATCAATTTCTTTAAAGAAAACCAAAAATGTGTGGAAAATACTATAAATCACCCTATGAAATATGTTTAAAATTAGAGTTAAACAAATTTCCCCACACGTAAGCATTTGCTTGTCCTCAAGCAAATAAACAAAACAAAACTTTTAGGAAAAGAAACGCTAAAGAAAATTTATCACTATTTAGGAAACCGGTGTATGAATACACTTGACCCTTAGAAAAGTTAGAAAATTATTCTTAATCAACTTGCAATGATAAAGTCAACCAATTTCATCTGACCATATTCGAATGCTCCAACAATACTTAAAATTAGAGTTCACTAGTTAATTTATAAAAATCAAAGTTTACCCAAGACATTTAACTAAGGATTCTTAAACAAAAAATTTAGTTTTTAACATCTCGCCAACCGAGAAAGAGTCATAAAAATTTTGTCCATTTGACTAAAGTGTATACAATTCTCTCTTCCATCTCACCAAGCACCATAATCTAAAACAAACACATTTTACATCCACTTATCCTCTGATCATCCCCTAATTTATGCTTTTGTTGAGAGGTCTTTTTAAATTTACCTTATTTATGCACAATTGCGTTGGTAGTGGGAAAAAATCCTCGTCTTCTAACGAACCAAGACCGATCCATACCAACTTTTTCCCTCATATTGATAGTAGGAAAGAACCTTGCTCTTCTGACGGACCAAGGCCGATCCATATCAATTTTTTTTTTCATTTGATTGGCATTGGGAGTCAATCTCGCTTTTCTGACGACGAAGACGAACCCTTACCAATTTTTCTATTCTTACACTTGTTATTACTTTTGACCTCCAATCATTGTGATTTTTCAAGGGTTTCTCAAAAGAAGAATTTCTTTTTATTTGTTTGCTAAAAACTATAGGACCTTAAAAATTTCTAAGAGAAAGTATACATAAAATAAATTTAAGAATAACCATGACTAACCTCAACTAGTGATGTTTGCTCCAACTTAAACCCTAAAATCCTAAGCTAAATAACTCGTAACTTTACCTTCCCCCAAATTTGCAAATCAATTCTAGTAAAGTATCATAAGATAAATAATAACAAGATGAAACAGTTAATTGGTTTAAATTTACTAGTTAATCATCTATTACAAGTTAACTTAAAAATTAAATTTGGGTCAAATGTGAATAATTGATCTCCTAAACATTAAAAATTCATATATATCCCTTCCCCATACTTAATAATGGCATTGTCTTCAATGTACGACAAAAAATCATAAAAAGAAAACGAAAAAGCAACATAGGGAAAAAAGAAAACATATGTACTGAAAAGAAAACTAATACTTCCTGCCAGTCGAATAGAAGCGCAAAATGAAGAAGCATCATCATTATATATGGCAGAGTTCACAAGCCTTGAAACAACAAAAGTCAATACAAAAAAAAGAACTAAGAAGAGGGATCGGAATCCGTCTCTTCATGTGTCTCATCAGACGATCCCTCAGCCATCGTAGCATTGTCATCGCATCACTGGCCTCGACATCATCATCACATTCGCGGGCCTAAATCATTAGGAAGAGAGAGAAAAATTAAGTAGCAAACTTATTGGATCAAAATGCGGAATGCAAGAATTGGGAGAGAAGAGGGAGAATAAGAGAGAATATGAGAGAGAAATGTTTGATTGGGAGTGTGTGAGAGGGTGTGTTAATTTAAATAAAATCGGCCGTGTGCAAAAATCGTGTGAGTTTGGGTTCGACATGGGCTGGGACACGACTGTGCCCCTTGCCCGTATAACAATCTATGTGAGTCGTGTAGAGTCTAGTCGGATACGGGCTGGGGATACGACCGTGTCCCACACCCGTGTAACTCTCTGTATACGTGTATGTAACTGGATGGACACGGGCTGGGAAATGACCGTTTTTCCCATGCCCGTGTAACTCTTTGTGCACGGGTGGAAAATTCTGGGTGCACACGGGCTGGGGAAAACGACCGTATCCCTCGCCCGTATAACTAATTTTTTTTAATTAATTAAAAAGATAAAGGAAACTTAGAAATAATAAAATTAAGGAGAAAATGAAAATTAAAGCTAAGAGAGGAAAGAATTATGACGAAAAAAATGAAAGCAAAAGAAAAAAAGGGAAAGCAAATTTAGATTGAACGAAAAATAAATGAAGAAAACTTAAAGAACTAAAGCATAAATAGAGTTAGACATGGGTTACCTCCTAAGAAGCGCTTTAGTTAACGTCGATAGCTCGACGGGATACGTCTTCTCACGTTAGTTCCGTCGGATGGAGATAAAACTCTCTCGGCCAACATGCTCTAAGTTTCGACTCAAGTATAATTTCAACCGTTGTCCGTTTACCTTAAATGGGGCCCTTCTCCGGGTGTATAACTTCAAAGTCCCATACGGGAAAACTCGGGTAATTGTAAATGGTCCAGACCACCTGGATTTTAACTTACCTGGGAATAGACGAAGGCGGGAATTATACAAAAGAACATGATCACCTTCTTTAAATTGTCGACCTTGTTTGATGCGCTGATTCATGATACTTTTTGGTCCTTTCTTTGTATAATTTGGAGTTCTCATATGCATTTGCTTGCCATTCCTTCTAGCTCGTCAATTGAAGTTTCCTATGAGAACCCGCACGCTCAAGATCAACATTAGCACGCTTAATCGCCCAATAACCTTATGCTTATCTCTACCGGCAAATGACAAACTTTGCCATATACAAGTCGGTAGGGTGTGGTACCGAGTGGTGTTTTGTAGGCGGTTCTATATCCCCATAGAGCATTCATCCAACTTTTCTGACCAATTTTTCCTATGATACTCTACAGTTTTTTCAAGAATTCGCTTAAGATCGCGATTGGCAACTTCCACTTGGCCACTACTTTGGGGGTGGTATGGGGTGGCTATCTTTGTGTAACGCCATAACATTTTAATATTTTGGTCGAGTTGAGTATTGCAAAAGTGTGTTCCCCTAAAACTTATAATTGTCCTAGGGGTGCCAAATCGAGAAAATAGGCCTTTCAAAAAATTTTTTACTACCCTAGCATCATTAGTAGGTAGGGCTTTTAGTTTCCCAACCCATTAGAGAGATAGTCTATGGCTACTGGGATATATTTGTTTCCATTTGAATTCGGAAAAGGGCCTATGAAATCGATCCCCCACACATCAAATACCTCAACCTCGTTTGTTTGGGTTTTGTGGCATTTCATCCCTACGGATATATTTCCCCAACTCGTTGGCAACGATCACAACTCTCAACATATCTTTGGGCATCTTTGAATAGGGTAGGCCAATAAAATCCTGCCTCTAGACCTTTATGAGTTGTCCTATTGGCATATGATGCCCACCCTGGGCCTCGAATGACATGGCTCAAATTCGCCAACCCTCGAGGTGTGGTACACACCTTCAAATGACATATCTGCAGATACTTAAAAAGGTAAGGATCATCCCAAAAATAATTTTTTCACATCAGAAAAGAATTTCTTCTTTTGTTGGTGTTGAAGTCCCTTCGGTATGTCCTAGCACTAAAAAATTAGCAATATCTGCAAAACCAAGGGAAATTTTCCCATATCACTTACTTGGGCGATGGCATAGAGTCGCTCCTCGGGGAATTCATCCTTGATCTCGTTCTCGTCAAGCGATTCTAAGTTTGATTCTCCAATCGGGATAGGTGATCTGCTGCTAAATTCTCAGCTCCTTTTTTATCTTTGATCTCCACATCAAACTCTTACAGCAATAAGATCCACCTAATCAATCTTGGTTTTGCATCCGGCTTTGCTAACAAGTACCTAAGGGCAGAATATCAGTATAAACAATCACCTTAGATAGAAGCAAATAATAGCGAAATTTATCAAAGGCAAAAACAACGGCTAGCAACTCTTTTTTTTATATAGTGTAATTCTCCTGAGCATTGGAAGAGTTTTGCTAGCATAGTGAATTGGTTGAAAGTACTTGTCTCGCCTTTTACTTCAGCACTGCCCCGACTGCGTGATCACTTGCATCACACATAAGCTCAAAGGGGAGAGCCCAATCAGGTACTACCATGATTGGAGCTTGGGTAAGTTTCTCTTTAAGGATATTGAAAGCTTTCAAACACTCTTGAGAGAAAACATAAGGCACATCCTTCTCTAAAAGCTTAGTCAAAGAGCGGGCAATTTTCGAGAAATCCTTGATAAATCGCCTGTAAAAACCTGCATGTCCTAGAAAACTTCTTATGGCCTTAACCGAAGTTGGAGATGGGAGTCTTGCAATCACATCCATTTTGGCAGTATCCACCTCAATTCCTCGATAAGAGTCTTATGGCCCAGCACAATCCCTTCTTGTACCATAAAATGGCACTTTTCCCAGTTGAGGAAAAGGTTGGTCTCTTCACACCTGGTAAGTACCTTGTCCAAATTATCCAAACAAAGGTCAAATGAATTGCCAAAGACTGAAAAATCATCCATAAATACCTCCTTTATGTCCTAAATTTCAAATCATCAAAAATAGCTAACTGCATCGCTGGAATGTAGCCGGTGCATTGCAAAGACTAAAAGGCATTCTGCGATAAGCAAAAGTGCCATAAGGATAAGTGAAAGGGGTCTTTTCTTGATCTTCCGATGCTATAGGTATCTGAAAATAACCAGATAAGCCATCCAGAAAACAATAAAAACATATGTCCAGCTAATCGTTCTATCATTTGATCAATAAAAGGGAAAAGGGGAAATGGTCTTTTCATGTAGCATCGTTTAACTTTCGATATCGATACATACATGCCAACTGTTACCGTTCTCATTGGGATCAATTCATTCTTTTCATTAGGGGCTACTGTCATCCCACTTTTTTTTGGAACTACTTGCACTGGACTTACCCATGAACTATCAGAGATAAGATATATCATACCTGCATTAAGGAGTTTGATAACTTCCTTTTTAAACTACCTTTTTTATGTTTGGATTCAAACGTCTCAGGGCTGCAAACCGGCTTATAGTTTTCTTCCTTAAAATCTTATGAGTGCAAAAGGAGGGATTGATACCTCGAATATGGGATATTTTCCAAAGCAATGGCCCTTTATGCTCCTTGAGTATTTTCAAGCAACCTTTCTTTTTGTTCTTTTTCCAAATTGGATGCTATAATTACCAGTAATTTGAGCCCTTCTCTAAGAAGGCATATTCCAAATAGTTAGGTAATTGTTTTAGCTCCAATACTGGTGGCTCCTCAATCGAAGGTTTTAACTGGGGCTTCCTTCTTCTTTTCAATTTCTTCAAACCCTTTTTCCCCATAGAGATAGGTTTTATTGCCTCCAGTTAAGCTATCACCTCGGATTTGACAGGATCTTCCAAGCTTCCTCCATACCTAATTGCAAGCAACTCTCCAACGGATCCTTAAGAAGAATTTCCCTGCTTTATAACTTGAAACAAAAGTTGTCAGTAAAAATCAAGAAGGTAGCAAGTATCACCCTGATCGATAGACTTTTTCATAGCCCCGAAATTTTAAACATAATCTCTTCATCTCCGACCCCGAAGAATGAGCTTGCCATCACAAACATCAATGATGCCCTAGCGGTAGCTAAGAATGGTCTACCTAGGAAAAGGGGCAATTCAAAATCTTCACCCATATCAAATATCACAAAATCAACTGGAAAAATAAATTTACCCACCTGAATTAATACATCCTCAAATATACCTCTGGGGGTACGTCACAGATCAAATCAGCAAATTTTGCAAGCTCATGCGTGTGGGCTTAGGTTCCCCTAGTCCTAGTTTCTTAAAAAAATTTATAAGGCATTAAATTGATGCTAGCACCCAAATCAGCTAAGGCTTTGTCAATTTAAAAAGTTACCAATATGACAAGGAATTGTAAAACTTCCTGGGGTCTTTGAGTTTCTTGGGCAGCTTATTTTGCACGATTTGTTGAACACTTTTCATCTAAGATGATTGTAGAAAGCTCCCCAAGCTTCCTCTTGTTAGGTAACAAATCTTTCAAGAACTTAGCGTACTTCGGCATCTGTGACAGGGCATCAACAAGAGGTAAGTTAATATGCAGTTGTTTAAATAGGTCAAAGAACTTACTGAATTGTTGGTCATTGCGATCTTTCTAGAGTCTTTAGGGATATGGGATAGGTGATTGATATTCCTTCACCTTTGATGGCTCTACATTTCTGTTGCTTTCGTCCCCTCCTTGCTCTTGTTAGTTTCCTCGCTGGATTTCCTCTCAGCATGCAACTCCTTCCCATTATTTAAGTGTCACTACCTTGACATGTTCCTTTGGATTGGTTTCTGTATTCCTGGTAACGATCCCTGCGGTCTTTCAGAGATTAGCTTCGCAAGTTGACCAATTTGGTTCTCAAGATTGCAATTTGAAGCCTCTTGATTCCTCAAAGAGGATTCATTGTTGGATAAGTGAGCCTCATTGCCTTGAAAATATTTGTAAGAAAATTTTTTCTACACTGGATTTCTTTTCTTGAGGGGGAGGAGGTGAGAATGGTCTTTGAAACCCAGGTGGGCCAAAGTTGGTCTTCTGCCAGCCTTGGTTTTGGTTTCCCCAGGAGAAATTGGGGTGATTCCTCCATCCTGGATTGTAAGTGTTGCTGTAGGGTTTTTTTTTGTTTTCTTAGGTGGATTTCCTAGATAATCCACCTGTTCTAGTGGTTCTTGTGCCCATACCCCTGCATACCAAAATCACTTACATCCGATTGCACTTGTTGAGGGCCAACTGAGAGTGCATCAATCTTTTTAAATTAATTTAAATCCACCTTGGCTGCCAAAGCAGTGGTCAAGTCCACCTCATAAACTCCCATGGTCTTTTGCTTGGCTCTGGTGCTTTCCCACGATAATTGTTCATCGCTATTCCCTTTAATTAGGTTTTGTGCTTGCTCAGGTGCTTTGTGTTCAAAATACCTCTTTCGGATGCATAATCATCTGTCTAGTGGATAAATTGAGACCATTGTAAAAGGTTTTGAATCTGCATCCATAATGGAGGCCATGATATGGGCAAAACCCCCTGAGCAAGTCCTTAAACCGCTCCCAAGTATCATATAGCGTCTCCGCTTCCAATTGAGCAAAACAAGAAATATCATTCCGAAGTTTAGCGGTCTTTGCAGGTGGGAAATGCTTCTCCAAAAATTTCTCTACCAATTCATTCCAAGTTGTGATTGAATTTCGTGGTTTGAGAGTTCAACCATGTTTTGGGTCTACCCCTCAAGGAGGGAAAGCGAATAGCCGCAGTCGAATGGCATCATCTGTGGCTCCGTTGATTTTAAAAGTATCACAAAACTTAGAAAGCTTGAGATGTGAGTATTGGGATCTTCATCTTGGAAAACCGTCAAACTGAACATATTGTTGCACCATTTGTATGGGTGTTAGTTGCAATCTGGAAGTTGTTAGCTGCAACGGTTGGCCTGCATGCTAGAGTCAGCTCCCAAAAAGTGTAGGCCTTGAATAATTGGACATGGTCAGATTTGCTTCATTCCCGTTGTTCGCCATGTGGTGGTGGATCTTCCTGCTCGATGAATTGATTTTTGGCTCTTCACCTTTTCCTTGATTCAACAATTGACTCGTCATCAATGGTCGCCACACTTTATCTAGGTCGTGATTTCAAATTTTGAAGGGCAGCCTCTCTCAATTCAGGATCAAGTTCTACCAAATCTTCCGGGGTTTCTTCTAGTCATGCACTGCAAGGATAAAAATATAGAATCAATTGCAGCTCTTAGCTAATGAAATAAACAATGAAAACAAAAGAAAAAAAAATGGTTTAAAGTAATAAAGCAACTAGGGGTTCTTAATATCGAAAATCCCCGGGGTAACGGTGCCAAAAACTTGATATGTGGCAAGTGCACCTATCGGTTTTAATATAGCGGATGTGAGTCCGAGTCGATCCCTCAGAGATTTTGAGTACTAATATTTTAAATTTAGCTTTATTATCTAACCGAAAATTATGAAAGTTTGAATTAATTAAAAATACTAAAAATTAAAAAAACTAACTTAATTATAAGACTTAATTTTAAACAATTTAAAAAGCGTAAAAATCAAGAACGACTTCAAAAAGTAATAACGTATTTAGGAATTATTTCCCCTAGAGTTAATCATGTGATCTCTTAAAATATATTCAATCGGTTTCTATATTTCTTGACCGGGGGGGATTCATAACTAAAGTTAATACCTTTCCAAGCATATTAACCCTAATCCTAAATTATTTACCCGGAATCTCTTCACTTATAAAAATAATTTAGAATTGCATTAATGTATAATGAATTCCTATACAATTAATTAACTTTCCGGAAGAAACATGTATCTTATCTCTAAGTATACATGTAATCCTCTTCAATTTTTGTAAAAGATCTAATTACACATGCAATTTCTCAATTAACATGCATAATATCAAAATATTGATACTCTAGAAATATCAATCAATAATTAACGACATAATTGAATCAAATAAAAATAGAAAAATTTATTGAAATTTCTAAATCAATCCAAGAATCACATGAAACCCTAGGTTCCATAATCCTAAATACTTGAATTTTAAGCTATCATAATGAATCTAATAACGAGTTTTTATCAATAAAAATAAAAAAAAAATATGAAAACCCCTTTTATTGATGAACAATCTCTCTACTCTTGAAGTTGATGTTATTTCCCTCTTTCTTGATGTTGTTCCTCTCCGTTTCTGTAATATCTCTCTGTTTCTGTAATGTCTCTCTATTTCTGTAATGTCTTCCCTTTCTCCTTTTGAAACCCTAATATGTCTTTTTTTTAGTGTATCAAAAAGATTTTGTTTTCGTCACCCGACATGGCCTGGGACACGACCGTATCACCAGGGCGTGTAACTTTCTGCACTTAGGCAAATTTTTTGCACAACTTCAAAAATTCATAACTTCTTCGTTTGAACTCGGAATTGAGTGAAACTTTATTCATTTTCTTCATTTTCGAGCCTAGAACACTTTTAAATCCTGAAAAACAACATTTTACTCAATAAGTATCAATTTCTTTAAAGAAAAACCAAAAATGTATAAAAAATACTATAAAATCACCCTATGAAATATATTTAAAATTAGAGTTATCAAGGATTATATAATTTATTACTGTTTAGGAGACCAATTATTCACATTTGACCCAATTAATTTTTTAAGTTAACTTGCAATAAGTGATTAACTGGTATTAAGCCAAATTAACTGTTTCATCTTGATTATTATTGATCTTATTATACTTTACAGAATCGATTAGTCAAATTTTTGGAAGGCAAAGTTACGAGTTATTTAGCTTAGGATTTTAAGACTTGAGATTAGAGCAACATCACAGTTGAGAGTTAGTCCCTGGTTATTTTTAAATTTACTTTTGTGTTACTTTTCTTTTTAAAAATTTTTAAGAGTCCTATAATTTTTAGCAAACAAATAAATGAAATTCTTCTTTTGAGAAACCCCTGAAAAATCACAATGATAGGAGGTCAAAAGTAATAACAAGTGTAAGAATAGAAAAAATTGCTAAGGATTCATCTTGGTTCGTCAGAAGAGCGAGGGTTGAGTTCCCAATGCCAATTCAAATGAAAAAAAAAAAATTGATAGGATCGGCTTTGGTCCGTCAGAAGAGCAAGGTCTTTCCCGCTATCAATATAAGAAATAAGTTGGTATGGATCGGTCTTGATCCGTCAGAAGAGCGAGATTCTTTCCCGCTACCAACGCAAAATTTTGGCTTAAATAAAGTAATTCAAAGACCTCTCAATAAAAGCATGAAATAGGGGGATGATCAGAAGATGGTGGAAAATAAAATGTGTTTGTTCTAGATTATGGTACTTAGTGAGATGGAAAAGAATTGTATACACTTTAGTCAAATGGACAAAATTTTTATGACTCTTTCTCGGTTGGCAAGATGTTAAATCTAATTTTTAGTTAACAATCCTTGGTTAAATGATTCGGGGTAAACTTTGATTTTTATAAATTAACCCGTGAACTCTAATATTAAGTATTGTTGGAGCATTTGAATATAGTCAGATGAAATTGGTTGACTTTATTATTGCAAGTTTGTTGAGAATGATTTTTTTACTTTTCTACGGGTCAAGTGTATCTGTTTACGGTTTCCTAAATAGTGATAAATTTTGATTAAGTGTTTCTTTTCCCGAAAGTTTTGTTTTGATTTATTTGCTTGAGGACAAGCAAATACTTAAGTGTGGGGAAATTTGATAACTCTGATTTTAAACATATTTCGTAGGGTGATTTTATAGT
The DNA here is from genome assembly GCA_024138005.1 of Lumnitzera racemosa. Taxonomy (NCBI): domain Eukaryota; kingdom Viridiplantae; phylum Streptophyta; class Magnoliopsida; order Myrtales; family Combretaceae; genus Lumnitzera; species Lumnitzera racemosa. The sequence continues at coordinate 17,340 of JAMXBC010000240.1, forward strand.
AAATTTTTCCCCACATTTTTGTTTTCTTTAAAGAAATTGATACTTAATTGAGTAAAATGTTTTATTTCAGGGTTTAAACTCGTTGTAGGCTTGAAAACGAAAAAAAGGAATCAAGTTCATCAATTCCGAGTTCAAACGAAGAAGTTATGAATTTTTGAAGTTGTGCAGAAAATTTCCTAAGTGCAGAAAGTTACACGACCTGGGACACGGTCATGTCCCAGGCCATGTCGGGTGACGAAAACAAAATCTTTTTGATACACTATAAAAGACATATTAGGGGTTTTAAAAGACATGAGAGACCCTTTCAGAAACAAGAGACACAAGGGGAAAGAGAGGAGATTGGAGAAGAACATTAATCAAGAAGCAAGAACGACATCGATTTCAAAAATAGAGGATTGTTCATCAAATCAAGGGGGGTTTTATGCTTTATTTTACGTTTTTTATGAAACTCGTTTTTAGATTCGTTATGATAGCTTAGAATTTGAGTTATTTAGGATTATGGAACCTAAGGTTTCATGTAACCCTTGCATTGAATTATTTAATTTCAATAAAGTTTCTACCTTTTTTTTGATTCAATTATGTCGTTAATTTTTGGATAGATAATTCTAGAGTGTCAATATATGATATTAAGCATGTTAATTGAGAAATTGCATGTATAATTAGATCTAGGCATAATTGAAGAGAATTACATGTATACTTAGAGAAAACATACATGTTTCTTCCGGAATGTTGATTGTTTGCATGGGAATTTATTACAAAGCTAATGCAATTCTAAGTTATTTTTACTAAGTGAAGAGATTCCGTAAATAATTTAGGATTAGGATTAATATGCTTGAGAAAGATATTGGCTTTAATTGTGAATCCCTCCCGGGCAAGAATAATAGAAATTGAATTGGATATATTTTAAAAAGGTTACATGTTAAACACTAAGGGAAATAATTCCTAAATACATTTTTGCATACTTGAAGCGTTCGTAGTTTATTGTTTCCTAATTTGCGTAATTAAGTCTCATAAGTAGTTTATTGTTAATTTCAGTATTTTTAATTCAATTTAATTTATCACAATTTTCGATTAGATAATAAAGCTAAAGTTAATATTAGTACTCAAAATCTCGAGGGATCGACTCAGACTCACATCCGCTATATTAAAACTTATAGGTACATTTGCCTTATATCAATATACCTAAGAAAAACTACTTCTTTTTAAATTTAGAACATATACTTCTTTAGGTTCCCAAACAACTTCTCATCTCATAAGATCCCCAAAAATAGCTCAAAGATGTTAAATGTAATTGTCCAGGCCAGCATTATACATCAGTATATCATCAAAGTACACAACTACACATCTTCTTATTAGAGGGCGCATCGTATGGTTCATTAGTCTCATGAATGTGCTCGGCGCATTAGTATGTTCCAAACAGCAAGCCAATTAATTCATAGAGACTATACTTAGTCTTGAAGGCAGTCTTCTACTCATCACTTGGTTTCATAAGAATTCGGTGATAGCCACTTATAAATCAATCTTAGAAAATACTTTGGTGCCATGAAGCTCATCCAACATGTCATCGAGCTTCGGTATTTGGTATCTGTTTCTTGACTGTGATACGATTGATTATTCCCTTTTCAATGTATATGCACCATGAACCATCTTTCTTTGGATGAGTAGAGCCCTTTATGGGAATTAGCCTCCGACTACGTCCAAAACCAAAGCCTGACCTATCCAAAGTTGATACCGACCCTCCAAAAGAAAAATGCCAACCTATTCTAACCCAAGGCCAAATAGTTCAAGGCAAAGGTCAAATTCGTTGAGGCTAAGCAAATGACAAAAAGGCTAAGAGGACACAAAAGAGCCACTCAGCAACAAGTCTATCGTCCACCGAAAAGATGGATACCATAAGGCCCAGTACTCGAGATCAATGAATACCTCGGTATAGCATCAAGAGATTCGTGGCCGACTGATTATGGGACTCGGTAATTATGGGTGGCCTTTCTAGTATCTCGGCCAAGCCATGCAAAACTTCAAGGACCCCTTCCTGAACCCAGACATACAACTGCTAACCCTGCCCAGTTCGAATCTTACTCCTTCTTAGGAAATGCTGATTTGACTACATGCCAAGTCTTATAAAACGTACATTTTTGTATTCTTGTATATGTTTTCCTTTATTTATTTATGGGCCTGATTCTTTAGAGTTTAAGGCTTTATACATTATTTACAGTTTTTCCACTAGAGTTTAGGACTTGCTAAAAATAGCAACATTTGTATAGATAGTACATACAGATATTAAACAAATACAGAAGAATATATAGAGAGTGAAACTTTCCACTTTTGAGTAAGGCTGTACTTGAGCTAGTAGAGCTTGGTTTGCCGGATTTATTGAGTGTTGATTAAACTCTTTAATCTCTCCTATGTTTTTTATCAATCTTATTCTTAGGTTGTAGTGAACCCTTTCATTTGAATCGATTAGTAAGTTATATCTAACCTTTTCTTAAATCTTGAGCAATATTTAATGTTTGTGAGTTGTATTGAACTCATTTTTTAGCTCAATTCCCCCAATTGTGTTTGTGTCTTAGTAATGTTATATCTAATCACATTCACCATAAAAAAACCTTCACGTTCTTTGTACCTATTTTCTTTTGAATACTTATTCCTGTTTACTCAAGATCCACTATCGTTTCTTCCTCTTCGATCCTTAATCATATTGCTATCAGAGCTTTAGGGAGATACGCATGATAGTATTCCTCAAAGTTTGAGTCTAGTTGCTGTGGAAGGTTTGTTAGTTATGGGTAGCTCAGAAAAATTTAGTAGCAGTTGGGTTTTTGGGTTAGTACAATTTTTGTTGTAGAATGTAAATTTTTTCAATTTGCTGGTAAATTACTGAATGAAAAGGGTATTGGAGGATAGTGTCAAAAACATTGGAGACATTCCTTGTAGAACTTGAGGAGATGTGTTGAAACTTGGGAAATAACTAGATTCAGAATCTAACTGACTTTATTCAAGAGCTTACTAGGTTGTCAGAGGCCACAGACGTAATGGTTGAGAAGAAAGGAAGGAATGAATATCCACTAGAAAGAGTGGCTCCAATGAGCTTTGTAATTTTGCAAGACAGTTGAAAGAGCTGGTAATTTGAGAAGAAGGGGGAAAACCCGCCAATGCCGAGAAAAGCAATGATAGGAGTATTGACTCCAAGTTAAACCACAGAGCTTGGAGAAGAGAGTTGAGGCCGAGAAGAGATATGACCAAGCAAAGCTCAAATAGAAGTACTAATACAAGGTAAACCAACCTGCTAGGAATGTAAGGGATGAACCCCGAGCACTTAGTTGAGGACTTGACAATATAAAATTTTAAGTACCGCCCTTCTATGGAAGTAGCCGACCTAAAGAGCCCCTTACTGGGTTCCCTAAAGTCAAGAAATTTTTCAAGTGCTACGAGGGGTAATGATTGAACAAAGGTTAAGCTAGCTTCACTATCCCTTGTTGAATATGCGAGTCTTTGGTGGGATAAGCTGGTTGCCAAACGAGATGCTGAAGGAGAAGATTGATTAAAAAAAAAGGGGAAACTTATGAAGCGATTGATGAATCAGCGCTTTGTGCCGACCTACTTGAAGCAAGAGATGCTCTATGCCTTCTAGCACTGAGATAGGGTTTTAAAAATTGTTGAAGAGTACCTGCAGGAGTTTGAGACTTCGATGGGCAAGATGTGAAATTGCTAAGCTACAAGACCACACCATTGCTATGTTCTTGAGTAGAATTCAAGACGACAAATTACCGATACAGTTAATTGTAGCCGTTCAACTCTCTGGATAGCTAATCAATTTGGCAAATTTAAAAATAGAATGATAGAGGAGGAGGAGGCATCAAGGTCGAGTAGCCGACCTTAACAAGGCTACCTAAGCTTAAGAGGTATGCCAGGAGAAAAAGGTTTGAAGGAAGATAGAGAAAGGAGCGTTTAGCTGACCAGTCTATGGCGAGAAAGGAAAAGGCACTCAGTAACAGGCCGAGAAGTGAAGTGCTTCAAATGCTTAGGCTACAAATATATTGCTCCTAATGCCCGAAAAAAAGGGTCATGGTCTTGAAGGATAAAGGGTCCCCAAAGGGTCAAATTGAGGTCAGAGTGAAAAGATTCAAAGGGCCAATTGATAGAAGAAGATGTCTATCCCAAAGGACCTCAATAAACTCTTGGTTATGGTGACACGAGCTGACCTGAAGGTAGATCCTGGATAAAGGGAAAAAATTTTTTTCACATGTAGTGGGCCCGGTGAAAAGGGAAAACCTGCTCCTTGGTTATCAATGGAGGTAGTTGCACTAATATTGTCTCTGCCGAGTTGGTAGAAAGATGAAGTTGTCAACTTACCCCATCCCTAGTAGAGACAAGCGTATGGTCTATGTGCATAAAATAGCCGAATAACTTTACGACATGGTAGTATGACGATGAGGTTGAATTCGATGTGGTCCCTATGAATGCTATGAATTTACTTCTTTGCTGCCCTTAGGAGTATGACCGAAAAGTGATCCATGATGGCTTCCTTAACACTTACACGGTTCGGAAGGATGGGAAGAGCTATTGCTTGATCCCTATGAGCATTAAGGAAATCAGAGATAGTCGAAACCTTGGTGAGAGAAAAGGAAAAGAAATTTATTCAGCATCTAACCCAAGCTCAATACTTTTTAAAATCGAGGATGTTCCTTTCAAACTACGGTTAAAGATGGGAATCAACCTCTGACTATGTCCCAGCTAGGCCAACCTGTCCAAAGTCGATGCCAAACCCTCTAGAAGAAGATGCCGACCTAATTCCAACCCGAAGCTGAACAATACAAGGCCAAGGTTAAACAAATTTTGCTAAGGTTGAGCAAATGATAGAAGGCTAAGAAGAGGAAAAAAGAGCCACTTAGCAACAAGCTTGTCGTTTGCCGAGAAGACGAGGGTACCTAAGGCTAAGCACTTGAGACTAAAGAACCACTCGGCATAGCTCAGGAGATTTGTATCAACAGATTTTAGGACTCGACAAATTATAGGTGGACCTTTCTGGTGTCTCAACTAAGCCATACGAGACTTTAGGGACCCTTCCCAAACCGGACATCCAACTGCTGACCTTGCTAGTCTTAGGCATGCCGAGTGGCTACATATCGAGTCTTATAAAACGCACAGTTTTGTATTCTTATATATGTATTCTTTAGGTTTAAGGCCTTGTACATTATTTACAATTTTGCCACTAAGGTTTAGGGACTTGCTATAAATAGCAACATTTGTATAGATAGACACATACAATATAGACAAATACTGAAGAATATAAAGAGTGAAATTTTCCTCTTTCGAGCAAGGCTGTACTTGAGCTAGTAAAGCTTGTGTTTACCAAATTATGAGTGTTGATTAAACTCTTTAATCTCTCCTATGTTCTTATCAATCTTATTCTTAGGATTATGGTAAACCCTTCATTTGAATCGGTTAGTAAGTCATATCTAATCTTCATTGAATCTCGAGCAATATTTAGTGTTCATGAGTTGTATCAAACTTTATTTCGAGCTCAATCCCTGATTGTGTTTCTGTCTTGGTGATTGTATTCCAATTACATTCACTATAAAAAAAACCTTCACATTCTTCATACGCATTCTCTTTTGAATACCCATTCTTATTCATTCGAGATCTGTTGCCGCTTCTTCCTCTTCAATCCTTATCAGAGTTGGTATAACACAAAGGCTTATGCTCTGATTCACATATCCTTACTCTATGAGCTCATCTACCTATCTTTTCAAGTCGACTACTTGCTCAGGATTCATTCGATATGCAAGTCGATTTAGTAGTGTAATGCTTGACTATAAATCAATACAGTGTTCTATGCTTCAGACTAAGGGTAGTCCTTTAGGTAATTCTCTAGAAATAAGTCGAAAAAACTCATTAATCAATCTTCGATTTCATTTGGGGTACCTTTCAAATCTCTGATCTCCAGCAATCTCCTAATCAATAGAAACATAGGCTCTTCAATCCTCTCAATAGTTCGGAGCTCTCTTCAGCTCATCACTAGGGCCTTCTTCTTATTAGCTGGGTGAGCTGATTATAGGTTACAATACGATGTTCCTTCTATCCTTAACAAAGCATAGGTGCTATTGTACCCATCGTAAGTAATACGTCAATCAAACAACTAAGGTTATCTAAGCAACAGATGTGAAGCTCCTATGGAGACGACATTGCACACTACTTCTTCTTTGTATATACTCCCAATACTGAACAGTACAGTTACTTGTTCAGTCATGTACAAAGCACCCTTATCGTGAAAGCCAATATAACTTGTAAGGTTGAGGATGCTTAAAGGTTGGCAGACTTAACCTCTACACAAAAGATTGTACAACTACATTAATACAACTTCCTCCACCCACAATGATGGTGCATAATTGTCCTTTGATGGTACACTTTATATGGAATAAATTTCCCCTTAGTCTTCCTTAAGGCTCGATAGGGAACTCAATACTCATCTTAGTATTAAGGTCATCACTTCTCCTTAGTCAACATACACATAGGTCTCCTTTTCCTTAGCTTCAACATGTTCATCATCCTTCTCCTCCTTGAGTTCACTCTTATTGATGTTATCCACTATATCTCCTTGGAGCACTATGACACAATGGTTTAGATACTCAGCAACCATGTGTTTGAAGCTTAAAGCATTTTAAAGCACTTCATCTTGCTGGTCTTCCGTCCAAAGGTTTGTCTTCTTTCATATGTCCTCAAGGTTAGTCTAGCCTCAATTCCGCTCAGTTGGCCTATTCAGCTATCATTAAGTTAGCCATTTCTCTCTTCGGCTTGGCTTGAACAAGTCGGCATGGAAACAGGGGCTTGGGAGAATGTTGATCCAAGTTGGATCAAAGCACTTCTCTGTTTTTCAACCCTTTGTGCAATCTTAATTGCCTCGTCCAAGGTATGGAACCTTTACACCTCTACAATATTACGAATCTCATATTTGAGTCTAGAAATAAGCCTCGATACTGTGTGGGCCTTGGTTCTTCTACGTTAACTTAACTCGTAAGCATCCAGAACTCTCTCATGTAATTATCAATAAATCGGCCTCCTTAGTGAAGTTCTTATAACTTTACAAAGGTATCCTGGAAGTAGGTCTCGAGTATAAATCTACTCCTCAACAACCTTTTTATCTCATCCTAGGTTCTCATACCACGTCTCCCATCCCTTACTCTAGCTGCATTCAGATTTTTCTACTACATAGTAGCAAACCCAATGAACTCAAGTGCAGTAAGTTGGACCTTCATAGCTTTTGTATATCCATAACAATCAAACACCTACTCGACCTTCTTTACCCACTCGAAGTATTCACCAGTATCTCCACTTCTACTAAAGGGCGGAATTTGAACTTTAACATTATTATGTCCTCGAGGATTTGGCGTCCTCACTTTCGTGCTTGATGTATTCAACTTCTTCTTCTTCCCCTTTGTTAATCTCTACATCTACTTCCTCATCATCTTATTCTATCTCTTCCAACTCTAACCTTCGTCTAATAACTCAATCTATGACTCCTTTAACTTGCTGAGGTTGAACTGGATGATTAGCTCTACCACCTTTGCCATAGCCTCTCTTAGAACATTTTTAGGTTGGTTGCACTGTGGCATACCCTGAGGTTGCTACCTATTAACTTGCATCATGGTGATTAAACTCTCATTTATGAACGATACATGTCAAGCTCGTCATCAACTAACCTAAGAGTGTTACTACTACTTTGACCACGACTAGGTTGAGCACCATTACTTTGGTCTCCAATAAACACCTTGAACACTTAATTTTAACATGGTGTAATATTTTTCAAATAGGACTAACAACACAATACACAGGAAAACGACGCTACCTTACTATTGAATACTTCGACTAATACACTAGCAACTTAAACAGCCAATAATCACTTAAATAAGACAAAAATAAACTTGCTTTGCTTTTGATGTGAAAAAAACAGAGTAACAATGGAACTACACTTACTAATAACACAAATATTTACTACAAAGCTTATAACTCCAATCTTATTCCATACGAATACATTGCAACAGCTATAGAAGGGATACAATAGCTATTAATAGTAAAGTGAACCAAAACTTTAATGTAACTTCACACACTCCCTCTCAGAACCATGCTTTGATACCAGTGAAGTTAATGTGTCTCCAAGGTTGGACATATAGAGAGATACCACAATGAGGTGAAACAAAAGGAAAATAAAGAAAAGCTAGCAATGTTTGGGCAGCTACCAAAATAGATATAATACATCAATCGTCCTACTTGACCTACAATCTACTAGATATGACTCATTGATTTGAATTGAAGGGTCCCTCACCACTACTCCTTGCTAAAGGGAATAGGTAAGAGTTGAATAGTAATGAGAACATAGGGTTCCTTAAAAGACACTTGAATAAATTCTGACAAATGAAGTTGATGTCTACATACAATTAAGTGGGAATTTATATACCCGTCTACTAGAGTTACTTTATATGTATGAAAAGACATAAAAGGGTATTTTTACAATTAGGTTATGTAATTCATATTAAAAAAGTAAAAAAGATTAAGAATATTCAGTATGGAAAGTAAAGAATCCTTTTAAGAAGTTATATAAAAAGATACGTACCATTTGGTGAATAGACATTAGGAATATCATACAAGGTAGACAAAAAGAAGAAAAGAGAAAGTTTGCAGTCAGGGGCCAACCTAATCTGGATCAAGTTGAAGCTCGATTAGCTATTTTTTGTAAAGTAATTAACTTAGGCTATGGTCAGATGTTAGTAGTTAGTGTGGTTAGCTTAGAGTTCATCTCGGACAGTCTTGGGGGGCTGTTTGTTTAGATATGTATGTTATGGTATAGCTATACGGTAGGCTTAGCATTGGTGATGGCTTGGTAGTTAGGTTGATAAAGCAGGGAAACATAGAGGTCAGGGTTAGAATTTTTGTCTTGGATTGAGGCTTCGAACTAGTATTCTCTAATTGAGTCCTAGGAGTCCTCTTGCTTAGCTACGTATAATTAGTCTAAGGGGCTAATTCCTATCACCATCAAGCTTACCTTCTTCATCCTTAACCTCCATATACCCAACCCTACACCACCACCCCCCTCCGGCGCACCCCCTACCCACCCACCTACTACTAACTCATCCCAAACTACCAATCAAGGCAATCGAAGTCTTGGTAGGGATATTTACCTCCACTAGCTACTTCACTAGCCTAGCCCTTCCCTGCCGACCTTACCAAGAGCATCCTTAAAATTGTTGCCTAAGAAGAATTCATTAAACAGCTTCTATATCAACACGCAATCAACCACTCCCTATTCTTAGCTTCTCTTCCTCTCCTCTAGAACTAGATTTGGGCCTCCTCAAGCTTCGCCCTCACTACATTAGCCTCTTTCCGATCACTCTGCCTCCTTTCTCACAAACTAAGTCTCCTCCCTAACGATTGCTGCTTCATGGTTAGTAGATATGACAGCTTACTTTACTGCCTCTACCTCCTCTCAACGTTGCTAACTCTTCAATATGAGCAGAAAGTGTTGCCTTCAGGTCCTCGACTTACTTCTTAGCATCATTTGTCTTGGACCTAGCCTAGGTCACCTCCATCTCAAGCCTCATATTTTCAACTTCGTGCTCATTGTATTTGTCTTGCTAAGTTGTGGCTCGAATCCTTAGCTCTGCCAACTCCTTCCTCAGTTGCTCATAACCTCCCCTACCTCCCATTGATGTTGTTGTAGAGACTGAAACAAGCAAGTATTAGTATGAACGAGCATTCATGAAGACTTACATAAGAAAAAGGAGGGAACAAAAGATAAAAAACGCACCTAATCAAGGATGGATCGCCCACGAGTAAAGGTGTACCTATGCTAGCCTTGGCATCAACTAACCCTTTCAAAGAGGATAGGATGCAGTTATTATAAGTCTTATCTTGCAATAACAAGACATGTGCTTTCCTTAAGGGCCATGATGGGACCATACATTCACCATAGGGGCTTAGACAAAATCTATTTGCCTCAAACTCAAGGTTGACTGTAGGTACATGCTGCCTTTATATTGCATCATTGACTTTAGTGGCACTTACGCCTTCTCAATCCATAGAGTTCCCTTTCTTCAAGGGCCCTTTTGCATTGCTGGCTAGAGACAAGTCTTTCCAACCCTCTCCAATGAGCACCTCTTGCTTGAATACCTCCTCGATGGACACTTCCTTCTCGAGTACATCCACTAATTCAACAACAACAGCACTTGCTCACTGCTCAATGATAGGCTCTAAAGTTACTACAGTCGAGATGTCACCTAACCCCTTACCTATAGGCCTCTTCCCCTTTATCTTGCTAAAGCAGCCTTTTTGCTCCTCTTTTCCATTGAAGTTGTATCTTGTCCTTCCACATGACTTTTCTTCTTCTCTTACCTTTGTAACTCTCTTATCTCCAGCATCTGTACCTTGAAGGAGCGGTCACATTTACAACCAAACATTTACGACATCCTTACCCCTAAATTAGCTCAATAAAAACATTTATAAAATTAAGGCAAAGTACCTATCGAAGAGAGCAACCTCGAGCTCCTTCCTTTGTTAAAAACCAATAGTAACGAACTTTCGGTTACCCTAACCATCCACATCCTACCCTTACTTATCTCTCAATGGTGTAACATCTTCCCGTGCAATTAAAAATCCACAATCCCTCTTCATCAAACCCTTCCTCGTTCCGCAGAGCCATGTCTAGGATCCATTCTTAACTTCATCACCCTCCTTATGGAAATAGTCAACGGGCTTCCTCTAGATAAGTTATTCTACCTAGTAAGAAAATCTAGCTTATTAGCCGACTTCACCAAGTAGAATCGGTACTTTTAGTCCTCAACTTTTGACTTCGCACCATATAGAAGCTTCACATGTGACCCTTAGCTCAAACAGTATACCCAATACCCTTGGTTCACCTTTCATCTAGAAAAAGTGGTGAAAAGGCTAGTTGTCGGCCTCCTCATGTGAAATATAAAGATTGCCGTGGAATGCCACCAATACCAGCTAGGTATTCAAATGGAGAGATCCTAGTGATACTTGAAAATAGTCAAACACCCCCAAATTTAGAAAGTAATAAAGGGTAGGTCTAACCCTATGTCAATTGCTCTCTGTATAACCAAAAGGAGTGCTTATCATCCCCATAATCACATACCTGATCATCCTTCGAGGACTCAATGCCTCCTAGACGTCGATGCTCTACGCAACCTCTTGCTAAACTTATCGCCCCACTCTTCATTATGTTTATAATAAACCCTTTGGGTTCATGACCTAACCGCTCTCTTATTGAAAGCAACTTCATAACATGTCCTTCTCTCAGAAGCATACCTATACCGAGGTCTCCTCCTCCATAATTGCTCTCCTTCTCTCCCATGTGTAGCTCATATTCATGCTCTTGGTTGCCATGCTACCGTTTATTAGGGTAAGGGGGATGAGGATAAGCTTATTGTCCCTATTATCCTCATTTGCATATGCCTTACATATAAATCTATTCTTTTGTGGTTGTTGTTTGGCCATCTTGAGGATTATCGCAAAAAACAAGCAAGGGTGTTAGGACCTTAAAGGGGGGCTTGTAAGAATGCCTAGAATTTCCATACTATGTGTGTACTTATGATACAAAAATTGCATTGTAAGTTAGTGATTGCAATACCTAATTAATTACTCACTAGGGCTTTCGATTTTAAAATTGTTAACATAGTGTAAAGTATAAGTAACTATAAAATGCTTGAAATTCTATAGCCATTAAAACTTTCAGAGAATTAGTATCCCATAGTAGATAATAAGATAGATAAATCAATTTTTTTAATTTACAAGAATTACTAAATGATACAGAACCTTAACATATAAATTTCTTCCTACATAAAATTTTTGTAAAACTAACTCTACGTTGCCTAATTAACTCTAACATTCTCTTAAATGTCTTGGATTTGCACTTTCACTTGAAACCTATTCCTATCCCAATCCTAGTTTAAATGAACCTATAAAATAAACTGTTGGGAAGTAACTACACGATCTTAGTAAGATATCCCTTCTACTATACGAGCAAGCAAGTTTTTCAAACAATTAGCTAATAAAAATATGAATGCATGAACAAGTGGTATGCCAAACAATATATGTAGTTAACAAAGTGTTGCATATAATTCTAATTTAACGCTCTTCAAAGTCAAGGTTATAGATTCATTGGTAAACCAATCATAATCGGGTTCTAGCATATGAGTTTTTAACCATATATTGAAATCCTATATTTCACAAAATATATTATCATTTCCAAAAAGCAGTAGCTCCCCGTATTCTTAGGTCTAGTGGTGAGATAGCCCCCACAGTCTATGCTTATAGCCTACAGCGGATGTCTCTAGACTCGACCCTTAGTTAGGCGATTGATACCTCTAATGTCTAATAAGCTCGTAGGCTAAGGTAAGTTATGTTGTACAAGTGTATTGTACTAAAACACATTAATTCAATATATAAAAATAATCCTTATGTGACCTCTATTTATCTCCGGTGAGGCGACAATTAGAACAAATGATGCAATGTATTGTTGATGTATGATTCACTTAATTTAAGGCAACTGAATATAATTAAAACAAATTATTGGGCGGTCAATTAATATTAGCAAACCATCAAAATCATACAACCATCAATTATACAACCAATTCTTCAGCTATCATATTAAATAACATCTTGCGCAACAAACAAGCAATATTTAACCACATTTCATATCCCAAACCCTAAGTATCAATCTATTAATATATGTAATTTAGTTACACTAACTATAAGTATAAAATAACTATAAAGTCATTGAGAGTACATACCAAATAGAAGCATTATGAGCATAACAAATAACGAGCAGCTTGCCTTCTTGGTTGGTATCTCCTAATAATAACAATAAAAGAACTTAATGATATCTAAATGTAGTGCTAAATAGCCTAATTAGCTAACTATCTAACTTATGATTCTCATTTTCTTTTAGGCTCTGTATCCCATATAACTTTTTCATTTTACCTTTTACTTTTATATTCTTATAGTCAATTCTTATTAGGTTCATATATATTTTTTTAATAATATAATTTAATTAGAACTTTGAACGATATTTCTCATTGCTTTTCTTACTTATTGTAGTAATTAGAAAACATTATTTTATTATATAAGCAATAATATACAACTTAGTAATTATTAAACGAGTTTAGATTTTTTTCTTTTATAAATTTGGTATTAGTAATATTGTTATATTATGATTTAGTTGTTAAAATGCATGTGTTGTGGGGACAAAGGGTATTATGACAATATAAGTTGGACAAATAATTGAGTTGGATAGAAAATTGAAATTATATATTTACTCAACTGAAAAACTTTAGCTAATCACATTATAGTATAATTCTAAGATTATATTATGTATATATATGTACATGTACTAAATTTTTATTTCTTGTAAGTATATGGATTCTATGTATTGGTATCATCATTATTAATGTCATTATTATTGTAATTGTTATTATGTTATTTTATTAGTAGTAGTAATAGTAGTATTTTTGTTATTATTATAAATTTGTTGTTAGTGCCGTTGTTTTGTATTTACTATAATATGGTCATTACATTTTACGTATTTAGTTATTTGTACATATAGAAGCATATCCTTTAGAGTGTTTGGACCTTTAAGTAATTATGTATATTCGTGCATGTGAACTTAAGACTTTTTGAATAATTTTTTATCAAAAACTTATACCTTAATATCGTATTTTATGATTTACATTTATCTGTTTTTCCCCTTTGAAAATAATGTGTATGTTTTTTAACAGTTATATCTTTATGTATTTATTTATTACTTTAAGGAATTTTCCCAATTATTAGTGTATAGGGCCAAATCATTTGGATAACTAAGTTAAAGCTACTATTTTTCTCAATTTATCATAAATTTTTAATCATATATAACTTTTTCGTTTTAAATCTGATTTTAATAATCTTATAGTCGATTTTCATCATTTTCAAGTGCACTTTAATATAGCAAGGTCTATTTTGGATGTTGAGACCCATGTTTTATATTTGAGCCTAGGGTACTATGAATTTTTATTGTTTTGGAAACCAATTACTCTTTAGTTATCTTAAATGCTTTTCTAAGTAAGTTTTTCTAATTGGGTCTTACTTAGATTTCTTTATTGACCCAATTATTATTCTTAAAATCCTATATTTTTTACTATTTTATTTTGAAAATCTTAGTTATTGGCTCAAAATGAGTCTTTCTCTAAAGTTTTGCAATTTTACATATTAGGCCCAACTTATCTATACATTTTTATTCTCATTTAACTTAAATAAAATTTGTTGGTCCCTTTTCTAGTAGGGTTTAGATTTGATAAGGAATTTGTTCATGGACCTTAAGCTCCAATTTTTTCCTATGTACCTTAATCTATAGTTTTAAGCCTTAATTTACAAGCAACCCTATCTACTTCCGTAATAATTACTTTAAATTATTCTATTATTATTTTTTTTCATATAATTTAAATTTTAAGTCAGAAAATAGAAAGCTAACATGGCAACTCCTAATTGGGGTAGGGTCTAATTTTCTTAAATTTTGTTTATTTTTGAAATTTTTGTTTGTTTATGTTATTAATACATTTTTTCATATATATATATATTATATGCATATGATAATAATAAAAATCTAAAACTTAGCAATTGTAACATAATTAAAAAAAACAATATGCCCTTGTAGGGGGGCATGAATACATACTCTCCTCTCTCTCTCTCTCTCTCTCTCTCTCTCTCTCCATATATATATTGTATATAATATATAATGTTTTTTTCTAGACACATATATATAGATATACTATAAAATTCCAATATATTTACAAATTTAAAAAAAAATCAAAATAATACAATATATATTATTATGATATTCTCTTAACTTAGAATGCTAAATAAGTAATAATATACATATATACTCATATATTTCTATATTATAGGCACACACACACACATATATATATATATATATGTATACGTAGAGTATAAAACATATATATTTTTTTCGTCCCAAAAAGATAAATATAGTAAAAATAAAAATTAACATAATATGAACTATACTTAATACTAAATACAGATCCATATGAATCATATAATTACAACAACTTCCGTTTATTGGATATACATAGTACTACATGTACAAATTTGTACAAATAATAATAATAATAATAATGAAGAAGAAGAAGATGAGTATAAGAAAGATTTCTACTGACAACTTGGAGTACATTAAAAGTCTAAATACAAGAGTATGTATATACCTATTTCAGTACAGGGGAAACTATAATAAGATTTTTCTAAAGTCAAAGAAGAAAAATTTAAAAAAAAAAAAAAAAAAAAAGAAGAGAAGAAACTTTATCACACTTTTATTTTGGGAGTCTTCCAAACTT
>JAMXBC010000241.1:0-32643 GCA_024138005.1 Lumnitzera racemosa
AAGGGGCAAAAACCCTGCTGCGTTTATGGGTCTCCGCCATCATCAAGGTACGCTATTGTTGTTGTTGTTGTTGTTGTTTCTTCATCTTTCAGTAATAGCAGGATGAATGAGTAGTATTAGGTGTAGGTAGCATGCAGGACTCTGTCTTTACATGCATACAGTATTAATAGGATCTGACCATATACATCCAACGAACAAACAAAAAGTCAAAATTGGTTTTGTTTTTGGTGCGGATAACGAGAAGAAGAACATACTGGCAGTTCAGACAATGAGGAACACGATCATGGGTGCAACTCTGATGGCAACCACCACTATACTCCTGAGCTCCGGTTTGGCTGCTGTTATTAGCAGCACTTACAGCGTGAAGAAACCCCTCAACGACACCGTCTACGGCGCACATGGAGTTCATGGTCGCACTCAAATACGTCACCCTCCTCACTATTTTCCTCTTCTCTTTTATATGCTACTCTCTCTCCATTAGGTTTATAAACCAAGTCAACATACTCATCAACACTCCACAACACCATCATCATCCAGCTATTATTAATAATAATGATGGTATGGATTTCGAGATGGGTGACTCCAGAGTACGTGGCCGGTTTACTGGAGAAGGGGTTCATGATGAATACGGTGGGGAACAGGGTATTCTATGCGGGCCTCCCTCTGGTACTTTGGATATCTGGGCCTGTTCTCTCCTTTATCGCTTCGGTCACCTTGGTCCCCTTCTTTACCATCTTGATTTTGCTTTTACCCCCAACCACAACCACCATAATAGCAATGTTAAGATCCTCACCAACACTCATGATATTACTGTCACTGATGATCTTTCTCACTTTGTAGTATGATATATTATTACTATGCCACGACCCCACCACCACCACCGATCCTCCCCTTGTTGCCCTGGTCTCTTATTAGTATTACCATCCGTTAATTATATATAATGTTGACGTAAACTCATGTTAAATCTCTTTGTGTTTATTATCTTCTATGCGCCTTGTGTTTCAAATTCTCAGTCCACTTGTTTCCTACTCCAAACAGGATCTCTCTTTTGTTGTTGAGGTGAATTGTTGCAAGTGGAGTGAAAATTACATTTAAAAATGTAAAAATAAGAATATATATATATATATATATATATAAGACAAATAAAATCATAACTATATATAATTAATGTGTGATAGCTTAATGTGTATATGTATATATGGATGGAGATTATTTGTGAGCAGTAAAAAAAAGTCCGATATATAGCAAATGCCAAATGGGGAAATAGTTGCAGTAATAAAAGCGACTGTTAGACTGCTGGTAGACACAGGATATAAAAGAAAAATGTACGAGCACAACATAAACTGAAGCTTGGTCAGCTGAAAATTAAACCCTTCTAATTGAGTTTAGTAGATTTGTGTGTCGAAATGATCGACCATGGGAAAACCCCAAAATGATGACGAAGTGAAATATATGTTATGTAGCCAGTATATATAATTAGAAACTGTAGCCATTACAAGTAGACAGGTCTGCTGTGCCTTCATGTGCCTAACAATAACGATTCAGTGCTTCGAGTTCCCCTCGTGCAAAGCCGATCCACGTTCCCCTCGCACGCCTTTAAATGGACTCCTTTGCTCGCTCATATAAATTATTATGTCTTTTAAAAAATTTCAGCATTTTTTTTCTTTTGATCATCAATATGCATAAACAATACAGAAAAATAATATTCCAAATTCTTGTTTGAAAGTTTTTTGGTGTGTATTACCGTATCGTAATACTAAAATTCGGTTATATTTTTTAAACACAAACACAACCTATACAATAGGTCAATGTAAGGAAAAGTTACACCCCTCACCATCTAACAAGATTATTACCCCTCTTATTCTTGACCTAATCATTTGAATTTGACGTTATAGCCCTACTCAAGGAACTTTACCTACATGGTGAAGTGTTATACTAAGTTTATAAAGGGAAGAATGCAATAACCATATCTCAAGCACCGCAGTTAAAAAGCATTTATTCAACCGTTCCGCACATCGTAGACATTTTATGCAAAGATGCTATGTTATGATGCTGGTTCAGGCTCAGAAGTGTATATATATAGTGAAGTGCTGGTATACTACTGGTCGTACGATCTTGACATCTCTAGTTTTGACAATCTCGTTTTAGCCTGGCCTGGGGTGGTCGAGCCTTCTTACTAACGCTTCTTTTTTCCCCATTAGTTGGAGACTGTATTTTATAGTGTAGCGTCCATGTGGCTCAAACACCGGAGGGCATGCATGCTTAATCAAAAAAGATAACTAAAGGACACCCTGGGTTTATTTTTTCCTGACTCCTACAATCATCACTCGACACATCCATGGAACTTCATATTGCGATGGATTTCTTTTTTTTTTTTTTTAGTATTTTATTATATATATATATAATTAAAGTGTATTACTCTTTAAATAATCGTTACATTTTAAGTTATCTTTTTATCCTCTATTTAATTTTTTTATCAATCCAATCTCTCTTATTAATCTCTTTCAATCCCAAAATCAACTTTCTTCACCTTCTTTTTTATCTCTCCAAACAACATGGTGCTTATCCCCATGATCTCTACAACAGTTTCTCTCTCTTTCTATTTTTTCTTCCATCTACTTTATGTACTAGTATTATATGATTAAAATTTAGATTATGATAAAATATAATCATGATAATAATTAATATCCATGCATATAGATAATTTCTGCTCGTAATCCTAATTTGCTAATAAATAAGAAATTAAAGAATTTAAAGCGAGTATACATAAGAAAAAAAGAATAAATTTATATTTATATTATTAATGAAAATTATGAATTTTTACCAAATAAATAATGATAAATATAAATATATAAAATAATGTTATTAAATATGCATATGTATCACAAGTGCATCATCTACAAATATATATATGTGTGTGTGTGTTCTTGTGAACGAAATATTTGTTTTATTTTCAACTTATGTTCCTAGAATTAAGTTAGACATAAAAATTGTTATGGAAATTGCAAAGGAGCATGTACATTGTTAAGTATAGTTTACTTAATTGTCTAATTATAATGAGAGAGATGGTACACAATTTCTTAAGAAAATTAGCATAAATTTGTGCAATAAGAAATAAAAATTATGTAAAATTTGTAAAGGTGAAGATAACGAAGTACCTAGCATGGTATTAGAAAGTTGTGTAATTTATTACAAACATGACAAATAAAAGGAAAAATTATTCCAAAATCATATAAAAGTACTTATATTAAAAAAATAAAATTAAGTGTGTATATAAATTGTTAACAAAATGGGTATAAAGTTAGGGCGATATCATGGTTTACATTTCAATTTTATCACTTTTACAATTATACACATAAATTTTCAATTTATTTCGTTATACATCTAATTGAAGATTTAATTATTACCATTTATGTCTCAGTTAGTTTATATTCATAACAATAATCTATTTAGCACGATAAGCTAATAAAGTGATTGTCCATAACCTTAAAAGGATTGTGCCACCCCTCGAATGTCGTGTACAGCCATTTACGGCTGCCAATGAGTCTTGTTACCTATATTTTTTAAGTAGGTTGCGACTTAATATTTGCAATGAGTGACCAGTGGCTACTTGCAAAGAGTTGTGTGACTCCCCTAAAGCTATAGGTGATTATCTTATTGGTTGATTACATTGATTGAACTAATGACGTGAATTATAGTTGAATAAGATGTAGATGGTAGCAACTAAAATTTCAATTTAGTATATAATCACTCGAAATTTATATATATACAAGTTTTATGAATAAGTTTAACTTTTAAGAATTTTTAAAATTTATTAGTCAAATGATATTGAATTTATCACCTTTTAAATACAATATTATATTTTTAATAAAAAAATTAAATATTTTTCATATGAGTTTAAATTTATACAAATTATTTTTTTACTTAAAAAAATATGATTCTAAAAACTAAAAAAAAACCAAATTGAGGTTTTTTATGATATAGGAAAATCAATTCAAATTATATGTTTTTGTTTCAAAATTACAAGAAACCAAATTATTTTTTTTAGGTTCAAATTGTGGAAAAAACTGAAATGAACCAAACCATTACCCGTACTTTTCGGCTGCAAAAGATGGACTTTGGAAGAGGTTTTCGAATGCAATGGGGTAAGGGAGAAGCCTAATGAAAGCCGTTTTTGGGTTTATGCACTACAAATTTTCAACACTACATGCATATAATATTTCTCGAAACAAATACAAATTCATTCCAGTTCCCGGTAGGTACGTACACATATATTCTTTAACAAAAAAAATGCTTAAAATTGTACATTATTTTTTTTTTTAATATTTTTGAATTTCAATATAAAAATAAAAAAAAAACTTGTTTGATACAAAAGAAGTTGAAAAACGTATCCCAAAAGTAATTAAAAATAGAAAAATTTAATCCTTTTACAAAAATGTTATTTTAAAAATCCCCTTTTTATTTTTTTGCTAACTTTCAAAAAAATATATAAAAATAAAATTGAACACAAAAAAAAAAAGAGTAGGGTTGAAAAATATGCCAAAATTTTAAAAACTTCGACCCCGTGTTTAATGCATGGAGACATACAAAACTAGTAAATAATTCCAAGATCAATTCAAAATAATTTTAAAATTTTGGACGATCGATAAATTATTTAATCAAATCTAAATTTTACTAAAAAATTAAAAAAATTACAAAAGTGATATCAGAGTTTGGTTTATAATGTAAAAAAATTAAATATTATAATTTAAGTTATACTATGGTATTTTTTTTTTATCGAAAATACGTAAAAAAATTCTGTAATTAACAAAACGTTGAAGTAAATTATAGCAATTATAAATTAATAATAAATAAAATGAAAAAGTTTAGCACTTAATACACTTTAAAAATTTTTTGAATTAAAACAACTTGCTAGTATTAGTTAAACCCCATACAAAATATTTAAAAAATTAAAAAAAAAATTTTTAAAATTTAATATTTTAAATTTAGCTCATTTATAATAAAATTTTTAAAATTTTTAAATTTTTTGGGTCTAATTTTAAATATAGAATTTCTAATTTTATATATACTTATGATAAATCTTTTAAAAAACAACTATATAATCTTAATAATTAATATTACTAATAAAAATTTTAAAATAAGATGTATATAAATAAGTCTCAAAAATTAAAAGAATCTATCCATACATATATATATAATATATCATAGATTAAAGAAAAGTGTATTTAATGTAAGCCCTAAAGTTAAGCTAAGAGACCGTAAAATTGAACTTAGAGCACAAGGTTTAGGGCGATCAGTTAAAGGATCCGATTAAACCCAAATTATAAATTATGGAGAGAAATATTAGTAAAAATGACCTCGTAAACTTGAATTTAAGCAAATAAGTAATAAAATAGAAAACTACAAAATTTTCAAATTTTAAGTATAATAATTGTTAATCATCGAAAAGGCGAAAAGTGTAATATAATAACTAATAAATTACTAGAGATAGATTATATGTATACTAAAAATCATAGAATGACTTAAATAATAATTATGAATGTTCACATGTACTCCATATGTATTTACGTATAGGTAAAAATACACGAAATTTCTTAAATTGACCAAAAACTTAGTAAATAATTAAAGAAGATTA
This sequence comes from Lumnitzera racemosa, assembly GCA_024138005.1. Classification (NCBI taxonomy): domain Eukaryota; kingdom Viridiplantae; phylum Streptophyta; class Magnoliopsida; order Myrtales; family Combretaceae; genus Lumnitzera; species Lumnitzera racemosa. The sequence continues at coordinate 5,636 of JAMXBC010000241.1, forward strand.
TTAATTAATTGAGAAAAAATCAGAAAGATATGGAATGATGCAAATTTGGTTGTAGCAAGTCAGGAGTAAGAGAAGAAAAATTATCCAATTAGAATTAACTAACACAAAAGCCAAAAATTAAGGAAATGAGGCAATGTCATGTCTAATTAATGCATATTAATTACTAAAAACATCTATAAATAAGAAAAAAATTCAGAGAACTCCTTTGGACAGTTAGGGATTAGAGAAAAATGAGAGACCCGAAAATTCAAGAGAAAAACTAGAGAAAAAGAAAAGAAAAAGGAAACTGTGCAGTTAGGACTAGTGAGCCAAACCCACATACCACTACCTCACGCCAGACCCACCGCCTGGACCGATCGACACACCTGGACCGGTGTTGGAAGGCCAAAAGCCATCGGACTGGGTGAATCTTTAATTTGTTCCGATTTTGTATAATTTCCTAAAATTAGTTATTTTGCCTAGAAAATTATGAAACGTGTTATTTTGAGGTTTTATTGTATGTAGATTTAGGGAAAAATAGTGATTTAGTTTAATCACGTCTAAAAATATAGGGTTCTTAACAAATTAAGCAAGACTAAGCATGATTAGAATTAGAAATAAATAGGCTTAGGAGTATAGTTTTGGAACTCAAAATTTTCTGTGCAATGCTTAAGGAATATAGAATAGTACTATGAAGCCATTTTTTTAAAATTAATTTTTGAAAATTTTAAGTTAATTTTAGCCCTAAAATGATGGAAAAATTGGGTAATTTTGGGTTAATTAGGTAATTAAGACACTAATTACTAATTTAGATAGTAATTAGATGTTCAAAGATGATAATCTCTGATGTAGAAACCAAATCATAGCCTTTGGAGTGTTAATATAAGTAATGAAGGCATTATGCGCTAATTATAGAAAATTAGGAATATTATAAAAAAATTGGTTTAATTAGATAATATAATAATAGAAATCAGAATATAATAATCTGAAATAAAATTTAATTTTAAGTGATTGTATAAAAAAGTGTAAGATTTTCTCATATTAGAAATAAATCCGGTATTATAATTAGGACTAGCGTGTACCGAATAGTTTAGAATCCTAATTTAGACCCAATGGGATATTAAAATACTCGAGCTTAATGTGATTAATTTCACATTAGGATTCGAGCATATTTAAGATTTCAGAATCAAAACTACAATCTAATTTAGGAATCGAACCCTGAACTAAAGTAGATGAATCATTAGTAAATAATAGTTATACATGGAAAAAATAAGCTAAATCATAACTTAGAATGTGAATCATTAAAGTATAAGAACTAAAAAGGACCTATTTGTATTATAGGATATCCAGAGATGAATCGGCTTGTAATCGAGTGATCAGGCAACTGAGAAACTCCAAGTAAGTTGGCTTATTACTTACTGTATTAGAGTGCTATTTTATGGTACTCGAAGACTTAGGATTGTATATGGTTGTGATTGTAATGCGTGCTGAATTTGAAATGTGAGTAATTTTGTGATCGATTGAATTGGTGTGAAATTGTTTAAACATCCTAAATGAAATTTAATCTTATTCGATTCTAATAATAAAAAATGACATGCATTGCAACCCGTTAGGGGATCATAGGATTCTCCAACCAAATACCGACTCCTTCAAAAGGGATAGCGCATGATTACAAAATAGTCCCTTTTTCATCCGTAGTCGAACTAAGTGATAGGAGAAGAGGTCGTGGTGAGGGTGAAGTCAATGGTTCGAAGGTAGTTGTAGGAGGAGCGAGGTCTTCATTGCATAAGCCTGGGTTTGGTTATGAATTGCTACATGACATGGAAACTCCTCAACCTGGATTAGAACGGGTGAAATTTCTTTGATTTTGCAACGGACCGGACTACGTTGTGCTATGACACTTGATTGTTACATTGCATTAAATAATTTCTTGATAATCTTATTTGGGTTTTATACTCTCATGAGTCTCTAATTCAACTTACTGAGCTGTAGTTGCTCATATCCCTATAGATCCTTTTGCAGGTCATGATCTTTGAACACTTAAAGTATTATGCCGCCTTACAATTATCCAGAGGTTAGTCCTTTTAAAGCTAGGGGCGTGAGGAGCAATTTACTTAGTAGTGATGTGTAGCGAGAATGTCCTTCGTAGTTTGAGGATAAAAGACTGATAATTATTATGTAAATTAGTGAACGTTGTATATATGTAAAACTTCTTGGAAAGTTCTGTGGACTTTACATATAATTATATAGGTTTAATTAAAATTTGTGAGCTTTACCATAATTGTAGTTAAACATTTAATTGGATTGTTTACTTCAAGCGAGGAGTCATCGACGCCTTGTGTAAATTATGTCTATGATTGGTATTGTGTAGGCTAGTTACTATCATAGAATGGTTTACACGGTAGGGCTATTGCGACTCTGTGATTTCGGGACGTAACAGTTCTCGGTTGGTATCAGAGCGTAGTTTTAGTGGACTCGCTTTGAAGCATCATACTTTAAAAAAAAAATAGATTTGTAGGAATATTGAGAGTGGGCAATATTAAGTGGGTGATAAAATATTGTATTAAGCATATGAAAACATAGGTAAGCATGATGTTTAACATAGTAAATGTTAATTAGTTTAACTATAATTACAGGGTCGAAGGGGGGAACTAATACATAGTTAGATACGGTTCGGAAGGAATGGAGAAGTATCCCCTATTGATTATAGGTTAGATTACAGTAGTTATTGATAGAATTAGCTGATTAAAACATCTTTAGGATAGTTGATGAGATTATTGATAAGTTTCATGATAAGATGTGCTATAGCTGGAAAGATGAGCAGGCATAGATGGAGATGAGTCTAGGACCTTAGTATAATAGATTATACTGTCATAGAAGCTTTTGAGCAGAGGTGGTTGGAGACAAAGGGAATTATAACTTTGATGATGCCCTTATGGTATTTTCTCGCTAGTTAGAGGATGGGAGACCATACCCAGTTAGTATTGCACACATCCCTACTGACATTCCATACATTCCTAGATAATACCCACCAAGGGAAAGTTTTATTTAACATCTTTGACTGGGGGTTTTTTTCGAGAAATAAAAGACCCCCAAAATTGAACAACGAATGGGGCCCAACCCCCAAAGGGAAATAAACTTCTTATTTATTTAAAAGCCAACGTTATTTTGGGAAGGGGGAAAGGGAGGGCCCTTTTACTGATTTGGTTAAACCAAGTTGAACGGGGTTTTGGGCTTTTAGAGTCCCTTAAAACTCAAAAGTTATTTATTACATTTAAAAATTAAAATTAAATTGCGTATGGGGGGATTAAAGACAACCCCCTTGGAAAAAAAACTTGATTGGGAACAAATTTTTAAGGGAAATTTTAAAAATATTTTTTCAATTGGGTTTAAAACAAAAGGGACAGATTTTTTTGTTTGGGGAAGGGGGGATAGTTTTTAAATCGGATGAAACGATTTAATAAATTTTACAAAATGACTTCCTCCAAATAATATTGGTTGAAAAAATTTTTTTTGGGTCCATTTGAAAACCCCCCAATTTTTGCAATTTTAGAAGGGTTTTACCAAATTTTAAAAAGTGGTAATAAACAAACAACTGGAAATAAAGGTGAGGATACAAGCAATTTTTATCAAAAAATTTAACAGAGGATACACCCAGCCATCATTTAAAAATCAATCCCCGGGCCGCTATAGCAGTTTTTAGGAGAAAAAAAAGCCCTTTAAATTTTGGGTAGTAACCCACCAGTCATACCTTTTTATTTTTTTGACAAAAAAAGGAATTTAAATTTTCCTGGAAAATTTAGGTTTCAAATCATTTTTTCGAGAAATTTTGGGTCACTTAAGGGGAAAAATTTTTATTGGGATCCAAACCATTTCGGGAAAGGGATACCCCAGGATGAAATTTGTGAATGTAAAAAATGTGGGAGGGAAGGGGGATTTTTCCAAACTGCCCCCAATTTGGGAAAAAGGGGTTAAGTGAAAAGAAGGGTTTTTTTTTAAAACTACGCCCTGCTCGTACTTTGCCTAGAGGGTATAATTAAGGGGAAAAGAGGGTTTCTCAATTTTATGGGGGAATACTTTCCAGAAGAGTCGAAATCATGGGGGTCGAAGAAGAAAATGATGAAACTTTTAACTGGTATGAAACCCAAACCCTTTTATTGTTTAAAATAATTTTAATTTAATTAAATTAAAAATTTTATTTTTAAAATTTTTTGAAAGTTGGTAGTTTGAACCTATATTAGTACTTTTAACATGCGCGGGTAAAAGGGCAACCTCCTTTGTCCCTTTTTATACTTCATCTCTTTTCCTTTTCAAGTTAAAATTTTAAAAGGGAAAAGAGTTTTGGGTTCCCGTAATATAACTTTTTAAATTTTAAAACCCACTTGGGGGAAAAAAACAACCTGAGAAGTATAACTATGGGAAAAAAAAAAATTTTACAAAGTAGTATCCAAAGTTTTGTCAAATTTAAACCCTTTTCAAGGTTTTATGAATGTAGAATAGATTGGGTTTTTTAAAATAAACCAGTGGGGGTTTAAAAAAAAAATAATCAAACTTAATGAGGGAAAAAAAAAGAATTTCAGGAAAGGGTTTGGGAAATAATTAAATTTATCAAATAAAAATATTAGAACGGTGAGACAAAATAAAAGGGGAAAGATTAAAATTTTTTTTGGGGGTTTTCTTTGGGTCAAAAAAAACAAAAACCCGGGAAAGGGAGTAGACATAAGGGGGGTGAAAAAGGAATTTTCCCAAAAAATTCCAAATTTACTAGGGGTTTGCTCCATCACGGAAAAAGATTTCACTGAAATTTTCCTGAAACTACCTATTCAAAGCTCAGAGGACCCGAAAATTCAAGGGAAAAACTAGAGAAAAAAAAAAAAAGAAAAAAAGGGGGAAATGTGCAGTTAGGGTTTGTAAACCCCAAACCCCCATACCACATTTTAAGTTATTGTATAAAAAAGTGTAAGATTTTCTTACATCATGAATAAAATCCGGTATCCTAATTAGAACTAGCGTTGTACCGAATAATTTAGAATCCTAATTTAGACCTAATGGAATATTAGAATACTCGAGCTTAATGTGATTAATTTCACATTAGGATTCAAGCATATTTAAGATTTCAGAATCAAACTAGAATATAATTTAGGAACCAAACCTCGAACTAGGGTATAATAAATCATTAGTAAATAATAGTTATACATGGAAAAATAAGCTAAATCATAACTTAGAATATAAATCATTAAAGTATAAGAACTAAAAAGGACTTATTTTTATTATAGGATATCCAGAGACGAATTAGCTTGTAATCGAGTGATCAGGCGGCTGAAAAACTCCAAGTAAGTTAGGTTATTACCTACTGTATTAGAGTGCTATTTTATGGTACTCGGATGTCACACCCCGAAGCAACAGAGTCATAACAGCCACACCATATAAACCATTCTAAGATAAAAGTTGGCCTTACAACTGCTATCTTAGAGCTGATCAACACAAGGCGTCACGACTAAACTCGCTTTAAAGTAAACAGTTTGTGATTACATAAATCATTTACTTAAGAAAGTGAGAAAATTTATATATATACACTATATTCAGTTATTACATTATTCAAAAATGAAAAATTCTAAAATAAAAACTTAGAGCTTAAGATATATGTTTGTTTTTCAAATATTTTTCCTCACTCCCTAGGATCCAGTAGTTGCTAGCTTTAAAGTAGTTGTATGTCGCTTCTTAGCCAGCACTTGCACGACGTCTATAAGGATGTAAGCAACCACAGCTCGATAAGTTAGGATAGAGGACTTAAAACTATACTACAAACATAACAAGGTTATCAATCAACTTATTAGGTGTAATGCAAGTTCAAGCAAATGCCGTTGCACGACGTTGTCCAGCTTGTCGTAAGATTAGAGAAATTGTGCTCGCTCTAATCCTGGTTGAGGAGTTGCTGTTAATGCAACAGCCCATGACTAAACCCAAGCTTGTGCAATGGAGACATGGCTCCTCCCGCGACTACCTTCGAACCATTGACTTTACCATCGACACGACCTCCTCTTCTGTCACTTAGTTCGACTAAGGATGAAGAGAGAACTATTTTGCAATCCTGCGCTATCCCTTTCGAAGGGGTCGGTATTTGGCCGGAGAATCCTTGGTTCCCCTAATGGGTTGCCATGTAGGTCCGATTATGATTACAATTCGTATCTATGATTACAGGTCGTATCTATGATTACAAGTCGTATCTTTGATTAGGTCCAATTTAGGGTGATCAATCATTTCACACAAATCATACAATAAAAGTCAGAACAATAGATAAAATTATAGCATCACTCATAATCAAGCACATGCACACAATCAACTATCTAACAAACACAACCAAACATAATCTCAAGCCTCCAAAATACAACAACGTATTAATCCTGACTTACCTCGACTCCTCGCTCACTCACTCGAGGTCCGACTCGCTTAGGCCACGCTGATCATTCCTATAACACAAACGTGGTTTCAGTTTTTCATATAACTATTATAGATTCGTTTTTATCCTATAACGCTTATTGTTATCTTTTGTTTAGAGTTTAATATATCCAATTATCTAGGTTCTCAAATCTTTTACAATTTACTCTAGGTTTAGGGTTAAGTTCGGGTTCAATTTCGTATCGATTTCTAAATTAGGTTCTAATTCAATTTTCTAAGTACTGCTTTATACCCAAACCCTAGAAATTCGTTTCAAGTCATAATGTGAAATTAATCACATTACTTCCCGATCTCCTAAATACCATGACTACCCTTAGTTCGTATTTTATTCCACCCGGTACACTTAAATCCGTATTAGTGTACGAATTTATTCATAATGTAAGAAATTTTTACATTTTTCATACAATTACATAAATTTAAGTTTTCTATCAGATTTATTATAAATTTTTATTATTATCATAATATCAATTTTATTCTAATATCTTCAATTTATTACATTTCTAATAATTGTGTATTGAGTTAGTATATACTATTACTCATTATGTACATAATACACACATAATATTTTTATCACTCTAATTACCATCTCCCAACATCAATTATCATTTCAAAATATCCAAATTCATTAAATAAGATTTTACACCAAATATCCTAATTTACAAATTAACTTAAAATTTACTATTTTTCCCTATTACTTATTTACTATATAATTAAACTAATAATTACATATAATACCTTAAATACTACAAGTATCATACTTCATCAGATTTCAACATCCTAAAACATATAATTATTCACTAAATCAGAATTAACCATTTAATTACTTAATTAACCCTAAATTACCCATTTTATGTTTCATTTTAAGGCCTAAAAATTATCTAAAATTTTTGAAAATTAATTTTTGAAAACGGGCTTTATAGCACTGTTCTATACCATCTAACTAGTCTACATAAAAATTTTAGGTTCAAAAATACACTCCTAAGGTCATTTATTTCTTATCATAATCATGCTCGGTTTTGCATGATTTTCTTAAATACCATATATCCGGGACATATTTTCATCAAAATAATATTTTTCCTAAAAAACTAAATACACTCCTAGGTTTGGTTGTGAGCTGCTGCATAATATCGAAACTCCTCAACCCGGATTAGAGCGAGTGAAATTTCTCTGATTTCGCAACGGACCGAACTACGTTGTGCGATGACACTTGATTGTTGCATTGCATTAAATAATTGCTTGGTAATGTTGTTTGTGTTTGTATACTCTCATAAGTTTCCAATTCAACTTACTGAGCTATAGTTGTTCATACACCTATAGATCCTTTTGCAGCTCCTGATCTTTGAACACTTCAAGTATTATGCCGCCTTACAATTATCCAGAGGTTAGTTTTTTTGAAGCCAGGGGTGTGAGGAGCAATTTACTTAGTAGTGATGTGTAGCAAGAATGTCCTTCGTAGTTTGATGATAAAAGACTGATAATTATTATGTAAATTAGTGAACTGTTGTGTATATGTAGGAATTTCCTAGAAAGTTCTTGTGAACTTTATATATAATTATATAAGTTTAATTAAAATTTGTGAACTTTACCATAATTGTAGTAAACATTTAATTGGACTGTTTACTGCAAAGCGAGGAGTTGTCGACGCCTTGTGTAAATTATGTCTATGGTAGGTACTATGAGGCAATTACTATCATAAAATGGTTTACACGGTGGGACTATTGCGACTCCGTGACTTCGAGGCATAACATTTAAAGCTTTATCATGGAAAGTAAGACTAATGAAAAAGTAGTTCTGAATAAGACTAAATAATAATATGAGTTCTTCAAAAGTTATAAGGAATAGTCTTGTAAAGTCAGGTTTCAAAAATGAGTTTAAATACAACTAATATATAGATTATAATGCAAAGGTTGTCGAGTTAAATTTTAATTAGTCTAAAATAGAAATTTTAAATTAAATATATGATATAATATCCTATTAATTTTACAGTACATTATGAAATTTTATAAATAATAAATCATGATAAAATTTATATTCAAAAGGTCATATAAATTGGATTAAATAAAAGAAAAATTTATATATATATGTATATATATGTAATACTTCAATTGCCTTAAATAAGGCAGTGGAGTCATGTTATAAACGTATAGTTTGAGTTACACCGACATGGAGAGATTGGAAAAGAAAAAGAGTGAAAGGATGAGATAAAAAAGAGAAAGAGAGATTTGACAAAAAGAAGAAAAGGGAAAGAGAGAGAGAAAGGAAGAGATAGGTGAGAGAAAGAAATAGAAAAGAGAAAGAGAAGAAAAGAAGAAGAACAAAAAAAGTAGAAGATTAAAAGATTCAAAATTTTCGATGTCTAATATTTTTATGAGCAAGTGGTGATGTTTATAACTCACATCAGACTTAAATGAGTAAACCAGAGATTTCAGATAAGTTTGGGACCAATATGTTAATGTATTTCAGAGTACTGTTTCATAATACTCTAAGACTCAAGGTTATATTTGTTTGTGCTTATAGGTAGTTTGATTATGTGCTTCAGAGTACTGTTCATAGTACTCTAAGACTCAAGGTTATATTTGTTTGTGCTTATAGGTAGTTTGATTATGTGCATGCTAGTGTGTGTGTATATATGTTCTTGAATGTATTGTATAATATTAGCTTGTTGTATTGGTTTGCAATTATTTTGTATTGCGTGATATGGATTGATCACCTTTTCTTGATTTAATTAAATGTATAACTTCTAATTCTAAATCGAACTTACATGACAATCCATTAAGGGAAACATTTAAGCTTCTCTGGTTAAATATCGACCCCTTCTAAAGGAATAGCGCTGGATAGTATAATTAGTTCTTTTTTTACCATAAGTTAAACAAAGTAAGAGAAGAAAGGTCACAACAAGAATGGAGGTAGTGGTTCGAAAGTAGTCATAGGAAGAGTAATGTCTCCATTGTATAAACTTGGGTTTCGTTGTAAATTGTTAAAAAGTGCGCTAAACTCCTCAACCCGAATTAGAGTTGATATAATTTCTTTAATCTCACGGCGGATCAGATAACATCATGTGATGGCATTTTTTTGTCACGTTGCATTAAAATAATTGGTCTATTATCCTATTTGTACTTAATGTCTAGTTTTAAGTTTTTATCTTAAGAGATTGGTTACTTACATCCATATAGATATTGTTATAGGTACTAACTAGGAAGCGGCTTCTAATCACCTCAAAGCTAACGACTACTAGATCTTGAGAATTAAGGTTATAAAACTGAGGATCGATTATACTCTCAAGTTTGGGCCTTATCTTTAAATCTTTTAATATCATTTATGTATTACTTTAGTAAGTAATATTAGACTATTAAATCTTAGTATGTATAATTTTATATTTTCATAAATAAATAATATGTTTAATTATGAATTGTTTACTTCAAAGCGAGTTGGTTGTAGATGTCTTGTGTAAATCAAGTTTAAGATAGCAGCTGTAATGTCAACTTTTATCCTAAAAAGATTTATACGGCAAGACTGTTACGATTTTACCATTTTAGGGCGTAACAAGTCTAAGTTGGTATCAAAGCTTAATTTTAGTGAACTCGCTTTGAAGTGTTATAATTAAAAGAAGTAAATATCATAAGAACACATTGAGAGTGTTTAGTAATAAGTGGATGATAAATGAGTAGTTAAAAGATGTAAACTTCAAGTATATGTATATCTTATAGATATAAGTAAAAAAATATGAATGATAAAATCCTACTAACTTTCCTTTATGCTAACTTACAAGATATGGAAATGAACTTGTAACTATTTAGTTATACTTAGAAGATTTAAAAGGAAGTAGAGAATTTTATAGCTCCTAGCAGTACAAACTTCTGTAGAATGTCAGGTAGAACCTTCTGCAAAAGGTGAGATAAAACATAATAGTGACGTTATATAAACTGTATTAGAAGATAACCAAGTAGTAAAACTTAAGAGAGTAAGAATCGTAGAAGCTAATGTAGAAAGTTGGAATAGAAGTCAAAGATGATGGATTTCTTATTCTTGGTAATTCTAAGAACACATTACTAAGTGGAACATTGTTATTGAGTATAAGTATAAGAGTGAGGTAGATATAAAATAATTAAAAATATAATGAGATCCTTAAATAGATTAGATAGGAAGTAGACCTGGACAAGACCTAAGCAAAATATAAGTCCATATTTTAAATGAGATAAAGAATAGTAGTTTAGATGCACATAAAATTAATGATGTCGACGAGTGTAGCAATTGAAAAAGCAAAGCTTAGAGCTAAAAGCAATGAACTAAGCTAATTTTGGTATTAGATTAAGCAGACCAATAGAGTAGATAAGAGTCGTTACTCACTTGCATAATTACAAAAAAAAAAATTGGTAGTTCTGATACGTGCTTACATTAAGCTTTAAGAACTCGTTTAAACATTTTCCATAAATTCACATATACTCCAGTAACTTTGAACTAAGAAGAGAACTATTTTGCTAACCTAATATAATTAAGTTCAACTATGTTTAGATTTCCGATATCTATAGGGTATATCATAAATTCTAAGTTGAAGAGATCCCATGCTTATATAAATGTTTATAGTTATGAATTTAGATATAATTAAGATTAATACCCGCTCTTATATATATTATAGTTGGGAATCTAGATGTAATTATTGGAAATCAACATAATTTAATCATGAACAAAATTACATCTTTCAAAATAATTTTGAACTATAATATGTATGACTCATGTGTAATGTATTATATTTTGTATTACTACGTATAAATTTAAAATTGATAAAAAACCTAACATGTGTAAAAAATAATAAGTATCAACTATATATACCTTATACTAGAACTTGTGTCTTCTCTTTCCCTTTAATTAAAATTTGTGCAAGTAGTAAATCCCATATGACTGATAATTCATTTATTCTTCATATCATGACTAAATATATTGAACTATCCATCATGGAAGTTTTCAATAGAAGTAATTTCCGGGGTTTAAAAAGTTTTTATATTTATTAACAGCCCACGAATAAACCCTTTTGGGTTTTTGCAATGGAGAATTTCTGCCCCTTTCCCCGATTACCTTTTAAAATATTGACTTCAAACCCCTTTCTTTTGACCTCCTTACTTGTTACTTTTTCAATTAAGGAAAAAAGAAATGACCTATTTTACTATCCAGCACTATCTCTTTTGAAGGGGGGAAGTATTTAGCGGAGAACTCAAAAGTTTCTTTTAATGAGTTGCTATAAAAGGTCCCATTTTGAATTACTAGTATATATTTAATTTATCTTTGTTTAAGATATTTTAATCATTTCAAAAAAATCACATAAATATAAGGCAATAATAAACCAAAATCATATAATCAAAATCAGAAATAAGCACATATAAGCATGCGCACAGTCAACTATCTAACAATCATAATAAAGTATAATATCAAGCCCCGAATACTTTAAATTTCTACTTTGAAATACATTAACAAATTAATTTCCCTTTCTTACCTTGGGCTTCTTTCTTCCCTTTTTTAAGGTGTAACTCACACAGGCCAACCCCCAAAATCCCTAAAGTCAAATGATGCTTTAGTTTCTACATTAAATACCATAGATGATCCGAACAATCAAATCTGACATTTGAAAATGGTTTGATAGATAAACATATATATATATATATATTATGTACCTTGTGATTTACTATAAATAAGTAATCTTATATAGTCATATCAACTTTTTGACTTAATTATATTATATTTTATTTTTATTTAGGAATTATTATTTTGATTCAATGATTCTCTTACGGGACCTTGATTGGATAGACTTTAAGTTTATAGATAACTCCTAGGTAGGACTTAGTCTTAGAATGCTTAAAAGTTAACGTGTTACTTGTTTTCTTTTAGATTTGCAGTGTTCAGTTTCCCTTGTCGACGTTTGAGTTTTGTTTGGGTTTTGAGATTAGAGTCTTGTTTTCGATTTTGGAGCAATTTTAGGTATGTAGTGCTTGTGCTTGCTAGGTTAGAAATGATCTAATTGGACTAACCTCTATTTGTCTTAATTGATCTTAGTTGGTGACTGTGCTTGACCTACTCACCCTAGGGGCTACAATAGCAGATCCCCAAAGGGGCAACTATTAATTATGTGCAAGGTTTACCTAGTGGACTTTCACATGGGACGACGCAACTAAAATATTAGGTTCTGGACTCTAGACTCTGGTTTCTAGTCGTAAAGGACTTAATATTATATATATATATATATATTTATAACCACCAATGTATGTAAATAAAGACCAAGTGTGGCGGGGTTATGAATACTTGTTTGTTGTTCCATCAACCTAATGTAAGATAATTAAATTGCTGTTTGTATTATTCTATTATATATGCATTTCTGCAAGTGAATGATCTGGCTTGGCATGCGTATGTGTTTGTGCACCCGTATAGGACTTCAGCTCATTCTTTTCTTTGCAAGTACTAGAGCTGAAGACTGGCTTATTTTTTAGAAGACATACGTAGATGACATCCAGGAGGAGGATGGAGTCGAGTACCTCTACAACTATGATGACTGGGATAGGGTGATGTCTGTTTTATTAGTGATTTATGTTTTATTGAGGGTTTTGTCCTTTTGAGGAGATGGACTCCTTTCTGATATTTGAGGATTTAGTTACTTGACTTGTTTATTGTTCATAGTTAAGAGTTGATATACTTCTGAAGTTTATTGACTATTTGAAGTTTTTATGAGGTTATGATTGGATGCGGCTACCTATTCCTTAGGGGTTTTTATGTATTATTTGTGGTATAATTCTCTATTACTTTTTTTGGACTTATGGACTTAGAAACCTTAACATATCTAGGGTTAGCTAGGGTGTGTGGAGAGTTGTAACACCCATTTAGCGTCACGAGGTGTTATAACTTTAGGTGGTATTAGTACATAAAGTTCGGGGAATCTTATAAGAGTAAGAATGGAATTGAGTTCTAAATAAGTATGAATTGTAGTAGACTAAGGATATTTATCAAGTTAATGTTACGCCCCGAAGTCGCGAGGTCGCAACAGTCCCGCCGTGTAAACCACTCTATGATAGAAACTGGCCTCACAGTTCCTACTATAGAGATAATCTACACAAGGCGTCGACGACCACTCGCTTTGAAGTAAACAGTTCGATTATGATTATACTACAAATATGATGAGTAACTCAAATTACTATTAAACATAGATAATCATATAAGTAAGTCCACAGAGCTTCCCAGGAAGATTTACATAAGAACTACAGTTTACTAATTTACAGAATAACTAACAGTCTTCATCCTTTAACTACAAGGTCAGTCTGGTTACACATTAAGCTAAGTAACTTGATCCTCACACCCCTGGCGTCAAAAGACTAACCTCTGGATAATTGTAGGGCGGCATGGTACTCGAAGAGATTACAAATCAGAACCTGCAAAAGGATCTATAAGGGTATGAGCAACTACAGCTCAGTAAAGTTGAATTGGAGACTCATGAATGCATACAAGCACAAACAGGATTATCAACAATTTTTTTCTGCAACAACAATCAAGTGTCACGCCAACGAGCCCTCCGTTGTGAAATCGGGAAAAATTTTCCCCCCGCTCGATGGGTTGAGGGTTCCATGTTAGCAGCACTACAACCAAACCCAGGCTTGTGAAATGGGACCTCGCTCCCCCCGCGACACTTCGCCCATTGATTTCACCCCCGCCGCACCCCCTCTCCTGCACTTATTTCGATGAGGATGAAGAAGGGACATTTGAAACCCTGCGCTACCCCTTTCAAAGGGGGTCGGTATTTGGGGGGAGAGTCCTAGTCCCTAAGGGGTTGCAATGCATGACGTTTTCGGTTATTAGGTCGACTAATTTTTAAAATTCCGGTTAGGGTGTTCAAAAAGCCCAAAACAATTAAATCAGTCACAAACCCCACGCACAAATTCCACACGAACGATACATCACACATGCGCAAACTACTTACAACACAAAATAAAGCCTAAGTCCCCGAGCACTACAAAACTAGTACTCTATTAAAAAAGCAATAACCCAACTTACATGATTGCTCGGTCCTCGATCCTCAAATTGCGAGCTGATTTTTTTCTGGGTGCCTAAATTAAAAGGGGTTTTTTTTTTGTATTTTTTTATGGATTCTTTTTCTAATTTAAATGTAACTCATTTTCCTAGGGTATACCGACAACGTACGAAATCTTGTTTTTTATTTCGGGGTTGGGTTCCTAAACTAGATTCTAGTTTTAATTCCCTGGTGTTTAGGCCGAATCCCAATTGACCTTAATCACCTTATGCTCGGGTATTAAAATTCCCTTTTGGGGTCGAAATTTTTGGGTTTTCTAACATTGGTACACACTAACCCAAATTTGGGGTTTCGGATTTATTCCCGAGGTGTAAAAATCTTACTTTTTTAAATATTTACAAAAAATTAAATTTTAATTCGATTTATTTTTTTTTGTTTTTCAATTATAATATTATCTAAATAACTTTTTTTTTAAATTTAGTAATTTAATTTTCACATTTTCCTAATTTTATTTCTTTACCTAATTTCCAAATTTAAACCCTAATTATTCTAAAAGCTAGGATTGGGTCCACTGAGAGATTAACTTCCTTAATATCTATAAGAAAAATCATAATTAACTTCAAATTTCCCTAATTAATCCCAAATCCTCAATTTTACCACATTTAGGAAAAAATTTAATTTAAAAATTTTTTCGAAAAAATTTTTTAAAAAAAAAAAGGTTCATGCATGTTTAAAATCATGTGGAGTTCTACAGAAAAAATTTGACCCCAAAAATACATCCAAAACCCTTTTTAAAATTTCCCCGGTTTAATCATGCCGGTTTTTAAAATTCTTAAAAACCCCTATATTTCCAGCATAATTAAAAAAATCAATTTTTTTTCCCTAATCTAAATACAATAAAACCTAGTTTTTAAAAAAAGTTTCAAAATTTCGGGGCAAAATAACAAATTTTTACAAAATTATAAAAAATGGGATGAGTAAATGACAAAACCGGTTAAAGGGTTTTCTGGCCGTCCAAAGCCGGCCCCAAGGCTGTGGGCCCGGTCCAACGTTGGTCCCTGGGGTTTTAGGTGGTGGGGGGGTTCGGCCCCCAGGGGGGTGGGGGGGGGGTTTCCCCCTTTCACCTTGCAATCTGCGCAATTTTTTTTTTTTTTTATTTTCGGGAAAATTTCTCTCGATTTTCTTGGTTTCTTTTTTTCTAATTACAAATTGCCCCAAAATTCTTCTGTGAATTTTTTCCTTATTTATAGAAAAAATAGAAATTAATGTGCAAAATTGAGTGATTTTTTGCCCATTTCCTTGATTTTGGGTTTTATTTTGGGGCCATTTTTATGGCCAATTTTTTTCTTTTCAGTCACGACTTGCCCAGTTGCAGACCCTCCTTTGATTTTTTTTTTTTTTTTTTATAATTATTTTGTATTTTTTTTAAATTATTTACTTAATTTTGGGTTATTTTGAATTCCGGTATTTTTATCCACACGTAAATTTAATGTAGGGTAAAGTAAACATTCCAAAATATTAATTTGGGTCATTCAAAAATTTTTAGTACACATATAATTTACTCTGATAATTTTTTAGTTATTTCTGACACTTTTCGCCTTTTCGATAATACATTATTATTTTAAAAATTTGAAAATTTTATGTCCCCCTATTTTACTACTTTCTTTCTTAAATTTAAGTTTACAGGGTCTTTTTTTACTAATATTCTATCAATAGTTTTTAATTTGGGTTTGATGGACCCTTTAAAACCGATCCCCTAAACCTTGGGTTCTAAGTTCAATCCAAGGTTACTTGTTTTGGCTTTAGGGCTTACAATTCCACCCCCTTCAAAAAGTTTTGCCTAAAACTTTGTAATTTAAAATTTACATTAATTGACAAATACAGAAATTGTATTTTTTACTAACCGGGAAACAAAAACCCATGGATCTGCCCATATCGGTTTTGGTTTCCCCCAAGTATCCCCAATTTGGGACCTTTTTCCATTGAAATCTTTACACTCCCCATATCTTGTTCCAAGACCCGGCACCAAATTTTTTGGGGTTGTCTCACCAGTTGAAAATTCCCGTTAACTCCACTGGCTCTTTTTCCACTTTTGCATTCGGGTTTTTAAAAATTTTCTTAAAAGGGATACATGGAAACTTATAAAGCCGTAGATTTGGAGGTAAAGTATGGGTTCGATACATTCCAACCTTCTCTAACATTTCAAATGAAAAAATGTATGTGGGCTCAGTTTTCCCTTTAACCAAACCGTCTAAGTCCTTTGAATGGGCTTATTTTAATGAAAAAACATGATCCCCCATTTAAAAAATTCCAAGGGTCTTTTTTTTCAAAAAGCCCAACTTTTATAACGGTCCCTGGTTTCCCTTACCGTTGTCGTACAATTTTAATCTTCTCACTCGTTTGTTTGATCAGTCTGGCCAAATAGGCATATTCTTCTGACCCCCCAATACGGGGGAAACTGCTTTCCCCATATAGTGTTCATAGGGCCCCCATCTGTATCGTTGCATGATAATTTATTGTAGGCAAATTTTAACGGAATATTTACCCCAATCCCCTCCAAAATCCAAAACAAAGCTCGTACATATTTCTAAATTTTGAATCGTTCGCTCAGACTCCCCGTCTGTTTGGGGGTGTAGGCTGTCCCAAACTGAATTTTGTCCCCCAAAGTTTGTAAGTTTTCCCCAGAATTTGGGAAAAAAAACCGACTATCTGGGTCAGAAAACAATCCTCTCAGGAAAACCATTAGTCTTATTTTTTCTCGAACAAAAAGTCTACCCAGCTTTTCCTTTGAATACCAGTCCCGAAAAGGTAAAAAAAATGTGCATCTTTTTTAAATCATCCAGACTACCCAAATAGAATCGTATCCAACTTGAGCCCTTTGGGTAGGCTACTAAAAAAACCGGGAAAATAGATCCCATTTCCATCGTGGTATTTTAAAGGTTGCAAAAAATCCCCCCCCCGGGTCTTTTTGTTCTGCTTTGACTTGTTGGATGTAAGGCATTCCGATACATACTGTGCCCTTCCCCTTTCACCCCATTCCCCCAATACATGAGTTTTAGTTTGGTACATTTTTTTTCCCCTCCGGGGTGCACATAAAACCCTGTAATGTGTGTTTCATCCAAAATTTGCTTCTTTAAGTCTGATTTTGGTGGTACACATATTCTTCCTCTAAACTTTTTAGACCTTTACATCCACCTTAAAGTCAGGGTCCTGCCCGTTATTTAAATTTTTTTATTCCCCCCCATCGCCCCCTTGTCCTCCTCTTGTTTTTGCTTATTCTCTCTTAAAAAAGAGGTTGCAATTCCCCAGTTCTTAACCCCTGGTATTAGGTTCACCCCCAATCAAACCCAATTTGCTCCTTTCAATTAGCAAAATTTCAATTGAGGTGTTAACAGAAAAGCCCCTGTTCAAAAACTCTTTGGGATTAATGCACTGCCCCCAAATTTGGGGTTTTTTCCGGGTGAATTTTTATTAGATCATAATCCTTAATCAGTTCTAACCACCTTCTTTGCCTTTTAAATTAATCCTTTGGGGGAAAAGAAGTATTTTAGACTCTTATGATCAGGGTACATCCGCCCCGTTCCCCTAAGAAAAAATTCCCCAAATTTTTCAAGGAAAACACTACAGCTGTAACTTAAATCATGAGTCGGGAAATTTCCCCTCTCATGGGGCCCTAAATTGTCTTGTGCTAGCAAAACTTTTCTATCCTGCATCAATACACAACCTAATCCATTTCGTGAAGCATCATGTACACATTAAAGGTTTTTATCCGGATCAGGTAAGTTAACATAGTGCTGAAACCCCAGTCGTTTCTTCAACCCTAAAAAACTCATTTCACCTCTTACTCCATTAAAACTTTAATCCTTCTGGGTTAAAATCGAGTCAATGGTTTAGCGATTTTGGAAAAAATCTTTATGAACCGTCGATGTACCCCCAGCCATACCCAGAAAAACCTTATCTCAGTCACTTGGTTGGTTGTTTAGCCCCATTACTGCTTTCACTTTATCAGGGTCTACGGATTCCTTCACCAATAATTTTGACCTAAAAAAGCAAATCCTATCCCCAAAAACTCACATTACTTAACTTGGATAAAATTGATTCTCTTAACTTCTGCAATGCCAAGAAATTTTCCGCATGCTCCTCCTTGGTTTTTGAGAAAAATAAAGATTCACAAAAACACCCAAAAAAACTTACCCAAATATGGTTGTATATACATTCATCAAGTCCTAAATACCCCGGACATTCGTTAAGCCAAATGGCATCCCAAAAATTAAAATGCCAAATGGGTTTCTAAATGCGTTTTATGAAATCTTCCCCGGCTTAACGTAACGGATGATATCCTGATTTAAAAATCTATTCTAAAAAACAAGTTCCTTGGAGTTGATCAAAAAAAAATCAAAATGCGAGGTAGCGGTACCTATTCTTAATGGTAATTTTTATTTAACTCCCGATAGTCTTACACAATCTCATGTACCACCCCTTCTTTTCACAAATAATCCCCGGTGCCCCCCCGGTGAAAACACTCGGTCTAAAAAAACTTTTTATCAATAGCTCTGAAGTGTTTCTTTATTCCTGAAGTTCTAGGGGTGAACCCCGTATGGGGTTTTTCGAAATAGGTTCAGTTCCGGAACTAATTTACTTTGAAACCCAATCTGGGGGTGGAGCAACCCGGGAAAATCCTCCAGAAATACACTGAAAACTATTCACTACCGTTGTTGCTACCTTGGGTTTTCCTTATTACGTCCACAGAAAAACCCCCCAACCCAAAAGTCCAATCATCCTCTTTTACTCTTGTTCAAATTGTTCATCAATATCTCATCCTGATATTTCAACCTACCCCCCGGGTCTTCCCCTTGAAAAAAGGGGTTTCTCCTCATTAAGATCGAAATTTTTTTTCCCTAACCCCTAATGGTTTATTTTTAAACAACCAATCTATTTCACTATTACATGAAACCTTGAAAGGTAATATCAAAGACTTATAGGATACTTTTCTCTTGGATTTTTATTCTCCCTCTGCTACTACTTCTCGGTTGTTCTTTTCCCGTCGGAAGTTCAAACTTTATAATTACATTAACTCCCCACACTAATTTTTTGTTCAGTACAAATTTCTGGCTTGCAAAGGAATGTGATGCACCGGTTAAAAACACCAAAAAACAGGTTGCCCTTTTATGACATGTCCTGGAATGTACTATTACATGGTTCCCAAATACACAACATTAAAAATCTTAAAATGCAAAGTTTTTCAATTTAATTCAATTTTAAATTATTCTTAAAAAAATATCGGAAATACCAGTTAAAAGTCCTTCATCATTTTCTTCTTCCATCCAGAGCCCTCAACTCGTCATGGTAGTATCTTCCAAAAACCCAAAAAATCCTCATTTTCCCTAAATTTCCCCATATCCTCCAAGAAAGATACGGTAGGTGCAGTGGTATTATAAAAAACCTTTCTGTTCGCTTAGCTCCTTGTAAAACGTGGACAGATTGGAAAAAATGACCCTTTTACCGCACTTACAACTTCACAATTTTTCATTTAGGGATCCTTCAGCCAGGGTTCGGATTCCACATATAAAACTTTTCCCCTTTTAGTGAGTACAATTTTTGGGAAAAATGTTTGCACCACACTTCCAGCATTTGACATTCCCATCCTTGTAAAAAAACTACATCGGTAGGAGGGCCTGGGTTACTAGCCAAGTTTTTGGTCTCCTTTCTTCAGTCCAGAATTGCTATAGAGGCCCAGGATAGTCTTTTTAAATGATGGTCCTGGTCGATAAAAATTATTAAACTTTGACTCCCCATTGCTTGCACCTCACAAAGTTATTTCCCCAAATTTCCTTGCTTTTTTACCATTTTTGTAAGTGGTAAAACCAAATCCAGCAGTTGAAACATTTTGGGGTCAAATCAGTAAAAGGATAAAACTTTTTTAACTCTTTTATTTTCCGGTATGAAAGGTACATATTGTAACAATCTGTTGAACTCAGTCTCATACTGGGTTACACTCATACCTCCCCCCTTTTTTAGTTCAAATAGGTTGACTTCTATTTTGGACATATGAGGAAATATCTTCGAATTCCTCCTTAAAAATTTTTGCCAATCAATGGTTTTTTCCAAGTTGTCTGCTCCGAGTCCCCCCATACTCTTGCAGCTAACTTAGCATGAATGTACCATAAGATAACTTTTGGGATTCAGGGACTTAAAAGCCCAAAAACTGTTTAACTGGGCTAACCAATCATCAGCCACATTGGAACCCTCCCCCCTCAAAAAAACAGTTGGCTTTTATAAACTAGGAAATTTTTTAAACCCCTTTTAGGTCGCTTATCGTTGTTTTAAAATTCTTGGGGCTTCTTTTCCCACATTCCACCAGTCATAAATTTTTGGGAATCAAAAATTCCTTGGTTCATATCGTATCATATGGCAAGTATTTGCCCAATAGGCATATTTTTTTGGGAGGCGGGGGAGGTAATTTTTATGTTGTTCTCTTGGGGGTAGGGGTCGTGGTGGAGGGTTTTGATTCCCCTTTAGTTCCCCTTTTTACTTCCGTTTCCAGCTTCAGCCCAAACATTTCTATTTTTTAAATTTAGTCTTGCATTCATATCATTTTAAATTTTCCTATTTTGTTAGAGAATATTTATAAATAAATAATGCTTGCAATTGACTCATATCAAAAAGTAATGCAATAGTATTAGAGTAAAATACTTTGAAAACTAACTTTCATGTATTTTTCATTCAAAATTCACATCATATTACAACTTTAAAAAAAAAAAGATACAACCCATAATTTTCAAAAAGATACATCGAATTAAACTATTACTCTTTTCTTACTCACTACTACAGACTCGATCTTTTAAATGTACAAGACAAAAGGTTACATCAAACTAATTTCAACAACACCTAACTTGACAAAGCTAAAAAGTACTCAAAAAATCAAAAAGTACATCAAAACCCCCCCAATACATCAAAAGGTCTAAAATAATCATATCCCTCAAAATTGCTACTGGATCATATCCCAAAAAAATACCCAACTAAAAAGTCAGTCATCCAATAAACTTCCCCCTCTGAATCCGTTTGCAGCTACCCATCAAAGGGATCCTAATCCTATGGCCTCCAATGAATGGTCCTATCTCACTTCTGATGCAGAGTCTTTATATTATCTTGGAGTCTCAGGAATCACAATCAACCCCCTGTACTTTTATCATCGTCCGACTCAAATGGATTACCATTCCTACCCCGCTATCCCAGTGTTGCAATCACCTCGGAAAAAAATGTAGGTTACACCAGGGTTTCCCCTCGTTTTCCCGTCCTCTTCAGGGTCTTCTTCTGGATTTTTTTCTCTTGGGTCCCTCAGGGTCTTCCCCTTATGAAAATTATCCTCTTTTGGGGGTTTAAATGGGGGTGGGTTTTCTGGTGGTGGGCCTGGTTTTCAGGGTTTAGGTTCAGGACTAAAATTTAATGGTATCTTTACCCTCCCCCGAGGCTCGGGAACTGGGAAACCCAAACAAAATCCCTAGGGGTACTGTCAGGGAAGTATGGGTATCAGCGGGAGTGGCAAAAACTGGCCGGGTATGGGTTCCATCCCCTAACCCAGCAGGAAAATACCGTTTTAAGGGATCTCAGGGTTATAATTCCCCCTTTCTCCAACCCCTCTTGCTAAAGCGGCTATAGCGTGTATTATTATACTGGGGGCCTAAGCCATTCCATCCCTCCCATCATCCTTCCCAAATATAGACATCCGATCAGGGGGCTTATTGGATTCATCAACCGTCCTAAATAAATTTTAATCACTAGTTTCATCAATAGCCCTTGTATTTCACCCATAATCAAGGGAATATTCTCCCTTCTCCAAAACCCTATCCAAAAATATGAACAAATTTTCCCTTGACCCTGTAATTGAATTAAACCAAATCTATTTCCTATTTAAGATTAGGTTATTTTGTTATACAATCTTTTATCGTCCACCCAATATTACCCACTCCAACTTTTTATAAAGTCTATTTTTTTTTAAGGTTGCGCTCAAAACAGTTTTCTAAAACTTCGCTCTGATACCAACCGGAATGTTACGCCCCGAAGTCGCGAGGGCGCAAAGTCCGCCCTGTAAAACCACTTTGATAGAAATGGCCCCACATTCTACTATAGAGATAATCCAAAAAAGGGGTCGACGACCCCTCGCTTTGGAAATAAACGTTCGATTTTGATTTTAAATACAAATATGATGAGTTAAAATCAAAAATTACATTAAACATAAATAATCTATAATAAGTACAGGCTTCCCAGAAGATTTTAAAATAAGAAATACGTTTACTAATTTACAGAAAACTAACAGGTTTCATCCCTTTTCTACAAGGGGAGTCTGGTTAAATTAAGTAAGTAACTTGATCCTCAACCCCCGGGGTCAAAAAAACTAAACCCCTTTGGGTAAATTGTAGGGCGGCTGGTACTCGAAGAGATTACAAAACAGAACCGAAAAGGATTTTAAGGGGGATGGCAAAATAAAGCTCATAAAATTGAATTGGGACTCATGAAAGCAACAAGCACAAAAAAGGGGTATCAAACAATTTTTTCATGCAATGCAAAATCAAGTGTCACGCAAACGTAGTCCGGTCCGTTTGAAATAGAGAAATTTTCACCGCTCCGATCGGGTTGAGGAGTTCCATGTTATGCACAGCTACAAACCAAACCCGGCTTGTGCAATGGAGACCTGCTCCTCCCCCGACACCCTTGAACCATTGACTTCACCCCCCCCCGCGACCCCCTCTCCTGTCACTTAGTTCACTGAGGAGAAAAAGGGACATTTTGCAAATTTCGTATCCCTTTCGAAGGGGTCGGGATTTTGGGTTTGGGGAGTCCCTTTATCCCCCAACGGTTGCAATGATGACGTTTTGGTTATTACGGTGACAAGATTAAAACCTTTTTGGGGGTTTTAAACAAACCCACAAATTTAATCATCACAAAAACACCCACACACAAAATTCCCGCCGAATTCAGTACATCACCAAAGCGAAACTATTACAATCAAAGATTACAAGCTAGTCTCCCCACACTACAAAAATAGTACCTTTTAAATAAGCAATAACCCAATTTCTGAATTTGCTCGGCGCTCGATCCCCAAATTGCGAGCTGATTTGTTTTTGGGTGTCCCCAAATTCAAGAGGTCCTTTTAGTACTTATTTTTTTTGGATTCTTATTCAATTTATAAAGTAAATATTTTCCTCATGTTTTTACCGACAACGTACTGATAATTCGTTTTTTTTTTCGGGGGGTTGGTTTAAACTAGTTCTGTTTTAATTAGGTGTAATTGGCTCGAATCCCAATGGCCTTTAAACACCTTATGCTCGGGTTTCAAAAAATATCCCTTTGGTCGAATTTTGGTATTCTAACTATTCGGTACACACAACCCCAAATTTGGGGTATCGGATTTATTCCCCAGGTGTAAAAAAACTTACATTTTAAATATTTATTAAAAATTTAAAAATTAATTTGATTTTTTATTTTCTGTTTCAATTATAAAATTATCAAAAAAACTTTATTTTTTAAAAATTTTTTAAATTTATTTTTCACATATTTAAATTTTTCTATTTTTACCTAATTCCCTAATTAACCATAATTGTACCAAAGCTGGATTAGGGTTCCACTGCAGAATTTAATTCCCTTAATTCAATCAAAATCCAAAAACAGAAAAACATTCTTTTTACCTAATTAATCCCAAATCATCAATTTTCCATCATTTTAGGGGTAAAAAATTTAATTTTAAAATTTTTGAAAAAATTTAATTTTAAAAAAAAAAAGGCTTTATAGCACTGTTCAAAACATGTGAGTTTACAGAAAATTTTTAGCCCCAAACCCACATCCCCAACTATTTAAATTTTTTGGTTTTAATCATGCTCGGTTTTTAAAAAATTTCTTAAGAACCCCATATTTCCGACATAATTAAACTAAATCAAAATTTTTTTTCCCCAAATCTAAATACAATAAAATCAGAATAACAAGTTTCATAATTTTGGGGGGAAATAACTAATTTTACAAATTATTAAAAATCGGGTAGTAAATGACTAACCGGTTTTAAGGTTTCTGGCCGTCCAAAGCCCCTCCGGCTGTCGGCGGGCCAACGTTGGTCCCGGGTAGGGTGGGGGTGGTTCGGGCCCAGGTGGGGTGGGTGGGGTTCCCCTTTACCTTGTAATCTGCGCAGTTTTTTTTTTTTTTTTATTTTTTTGGGAAATTTTTTCGTTTTTTTTGTGTTTTTATTTTTTTCAGTTAAAAATTGTCCAAATTCTCTGGAATTTTTTCCTTTTTTATAGACAAAATTTGTAATTAATGTGATTAATTTGTGTGATTTTTTTCCCCAAATTTCCTTGATTTTAGGGTTTTGTTTTGGCCACATTTTTATTTCCCAATTTTTTTTTTTTTCATCACGTTTATCCCGTTTCAGACCCCTTTCCCTTTTGATTTTTTTTTTTTTTTATAATTTTTTTTTTATTTTCTTTAATTATTTTCTTAATTTTCGGTCTATTTAGCAATTTCGCGTTTTTTATCACAGTAAAAAATGTAGGGTACCGTGAAATTTCCCAAAAATTAATTTGGTCATTCTAAAATTTTTAGTACACATTAATTTTCTTTATAATTTCTTGTTATTTTTGACACTTTTTGCCTTTTGATAATTAGCAGTTATTAGCTTAAAATTTTAAAATTTTATGTCTCCCATTTTACTATTCTTTCTTAAATTTAAATTTACAGGGTCATTTTTTCTAAAATTCCTATCAAAAGTTTTTTTAATTTGGGGTTTTAGGATCCCTTTTAACCCATCGCCCTAAAAATTGGGGTTTTAAGTTCAATCCCACGGTTATTGATTGGCTTTAGGGTTACAGTTAAAGCTGTTGAATTTTTGTGTAAAGTTTTGTTGTGGTTATTAAAAGGGTTTCCTTTTTTATTTCGTGTCATTCTAGTTATCCCTTTACTAAATTTTAAGGGCTTACCCTCCCTTAAAAAACTTCCTTATGTTTTCTCTTGTTTTATTTACTTCTTGTAGTATGCCCTAAAAAATTATAGGGGTAATTTTTTTCTTTGGGACATGATACCCCCCGTGATGCGTTTCTTTCCTAGGGTTTTTTTCACTGAGAGGTGTTGGATTTTTTATTGGGGTCAAGTTCTTAGAGATATATTAGAGATCGAGGGATAACCCAAGCAGACTCAAGCTCCCCAACACCACTGTTTTTGCTTGAGACATAAATTATCTTTTTTGGGGTGTAGGCTCAACAAACTGCTGTAGAGGAGAGTCACAACTTTGGGTAAATTTGCCATAATTAGTGATTTTAACTAGAAGGAAGGACTTTTCCTACTGATAGATGGATAAGGGCAGAAAAGGGCCTTTGTTTCCCTTCCCGTACCCGATGAAAGAAGGTGGGTTTGTTTCTTTTAAATTAAGGGTTCTATGCTACTTGGTAAGCCCGTGAGCAAAGGGGAATGAGGGGGTCCCACTTGGCCCCCAAATTTAAGAATTATTTTTTTTGCTAAGTTTTTCTCTTAGTATAGGGATCGGTTGCAGGTGCTTATTTTTTTTAGTAAAGGGCGTAGTCAATGGGAGTATGAAACTGAGGAGTGTTTTGGGCAGTTTTTTTTTCCCCTAGTTATGAGAGAAATGATAGGGTAAGAGCCGGTAGATTTTTTGGCTAGTTTGGAGTCAAAGTTGCAAAATGCAATCAATGCCTTTCATTAGTACTTTAAAAAAGAATGTGATGAAAGCGAAGCTATGAACGAAATTTAAAAAAAAAAGGATGACTAAAAGCTTGATAAGTTCATGATTGGAAAAAAGGCCCCGCTTCTGGAGATGGGTTCAAAGGAAATGGGTTTTAAACTTAGGTAATACTAAATCGATAAGCCAAACACTTCCCCATGTTTAATTTGAGCCCTACCTTAGCTCCCATGGTATAGGGCTTTTAGTTGTCAAGTGTCCCGAAATTTGGACCACATGAGATTGGTCTTGCAATGGCTAAAGGGTACTTTCTTTTATCAGGAAGGGCCCGGGCACTTCAGTAAGGATTGCATCAATAAGTTTGTTTCACCTTTTCTTATATTGTACTAGGGGGGACACCAAAATTTATTTTCAAGGAGGCTTATAGGGAAACCAAAAGAGTTTGGACAGCAGACCTTGACCCCCCGCTAAAGTTTTGACTGGGGAATAGCAGACTAAAGGACCGAGACAGAGAGCTCAAAAGGGGTTTTTGTATCCTCAATAGCATCGGATCTACCTGATGAGGACACCCTTGTAGGTACGTCCTGGTCACTCCTTGTGCTTATGCATTGTTTGAATAATACAAAAGATTCTTGTATTTCTGAGAGTTTATGCGTACATTTCGTTTGATTCTTGGTCTTTGGTTAGGTCTTTGAAGTCTAATACCTTTAGGGGTTAGGAAAAAAAAAATTTTGAGAGGATTGTAGATGAGTCAGTATAGAGATTTTAGGGGAGAGTTTTTTCAAGGGTTTTTTAGTTTTAAAAATGTCTGAATTTGATGTGATTCTGGGATAGATTTGGTTCCAGATACTAAGCTTTCAAGATTATTTTGGTATGATGGTGCAC
>JAMXBC010000242.1:0-32596 GCA_024138005.1 Lumnitzera racemosa
GCACCCTTTCCTGGTCGTCGTCACTTCAGTGGACCTCCTGAGGTAGCGTATTCAACGCTCAGACGTGTACCTCCGGCGTCGTCGCCACTGTTCCGCGGCCTGCAGCGCCGCAGCACAGTAATAGCGATCCCAACGTCAATGTACGACGCTTCGAAAGCTCAAGCAGCGACGATCAGGCGATGCATGTGGAGGTTGTGCCAGATGGAGATGGTTATGCGGTCAATAGGACGCCGGTCAAAGATGGTGAGACAGGAGGCGAAAGAGCAGGCGATAGATCGCTGTATTGCTTGTAGGATGCCAAGGCTATGCTATGGATACTCTAGTGCTTTTGGAAGTGAGTCGTGAATCGTTTAGTGTCAAGACCTGGGCAGTGCTCAGATGTGATGCTGGTAATGTCGGTGTATGCTATGGGTCGGTCCAGATGAGGTCGTAGCTCGGAGATGGTCAGTATAGTAGCAGGCAGAGAACTTAACGTACTGGTCAGATGGGTATGTTGGAGCATCGTCGTCGCCAAGAGCAGTGACATGTCAGTCAGAGCCTTGTGCTCCCAGCAATGAGGACTAGAAGTCTCAGCGGCTGCCAAGGAAACTAATCTTCGTACTTACTGTTGCCAGAGCCAGTGTAGGTCGACGACACGCTGCACACACTGTGGGTCATCTCTGTCACATGGTGTGTCGACCTTGAGGCCAAGATCATCTGCGAGAGGCTTGACTGTGTCGTATGGTCGCTTTGCGGGAGCCGTCTGACTTGTACTGCTGGCAATGATCTTGCCAATTGGTATTGTGAGAAGCACCAAGACGTTGCGAGCACTGTGCACGCTTCATGCCGGTTGTGCTGAGGCCGTTGCCACTTCTGGCTCTCACCATGGCGGATGAGGTAGACTGTGGCCTGGGCACTACGACAGTGCTGGCGGCGAAGAGGCTGCAAGTATGAGGTGAATGCATGGTGTGTGGTTGTTGTTGTGTGTGTCACTCCAAGATCAGGCATGATCAAGGTATATATCCTCGCCATGCTGATCTCCTGAGCAGGACACGTGCTTCCTGCTGTCGCCAATAGCTGTGAGACGTCGGCGGTGTTGACAAAGAAGGCAGCCAGCCGTGGGTGTTGCGACCCTGTCATGACGGATTGGCGTGCGATCGTCTCTTCACTAAGCCTACTGAAACCAGATGGTATATATTGGTTGTCGTGGGCGTTCAGGACATGTCCAATGAAGGTTTGTGTGTTGAAGGATCATCAAGCACGTTGTTGAGACGCCGCGCTCAGACTGGCTGAGCTTGGCAAACAGAAGCTTCCTCTGCATATTCTAGGGCAACGCTAGGCATACAATTGCGCGGGTGTGATGATCACTTCAGATCCTTCAAGGATGAAAGTCGAATGTAGACATGAGAGCGATTGGCGGTGTCGTGTGAGTGCATTGTATCGTCTATAGCTTGACAACGCCATCCCGTAATGACTTCAGCTCCGCCCTCGTGAAGGGTTTGTAAGTCGTGCTTCCTGGAGGTAGCCAAAATACTCTATCCTTACTGCCTGACTGCTCGATGAGGTCAAGATCTATGCCTTCTCGCTTAGCTTGGCCCTTTTGGACCTTGAAGTGCCGGTATATGACAGCTCTGGTGCGATCCTGAGGAAGATTGGCACTGCATATCTTGGCAAACGTCCAATGACATGCTGTGCCAATGCACTGAGGTCGACTTTGTCAGGCGTGAGTCCATTAGCAAGTACGATTGTGGCGCATCCACATCTGCCATCTGCATTAGGTACAGCCACGCCGTAGACGCCTACACTCTGCCACTTGTGGTGACAGGCCGAGCGTATCAGCGACTTCGTTTGTGGACACGTTCTGCAGAATGTCAGTATCATCCGTACCCAAGAGCTCGTGCTCACCTCAGACTTCCATCTGAAGGTATCTCCCAGTCGATCGACAAAGTACAGTCGTCCATCCTCGTCTTCTCTCATTACATCTCCACTGCGGAAGTACAGATCACCTGTTGAGCACATCTGTCATCCAACGCTTCTCAGTAGATGCCTGGTTGTTGTAATAGCCTCTGAACGATTGCTGCTTCATCGATGGCTCGACCTTATGCAGTACCTCACCTGGCTCACCTGCCTTGCACTTGATGATGAAGCCATCAGGTCCACGGATGATGTCTTCGGTATCTGGATCGATCTTGGCACGGATTTGAACTCTGCCCATCAGCTGACGCATCAAGAAGCCTCTGACAGCGATGGCGCCTCGCGAGAATGTTCCACGGTTCGGATTGAAGGTAGCTCCCAAGCCATCAGTCGCTGCGTAGAGCTCTGAATGGTAGCAATGTTGAAGCGCTGCCGGAACCTCTCCCAGACATCAGGTCTCATGCCGTTGCCCCATGCCACCTGGACCTTGTGCTGGCGTTCCAGTGGGTGAGGTGGGGCATTGATGAGATACCTGCACAGCTCGCCAACGTACTGAAGATGTTGGCACCACTAGCAGCGACATCGTTCCAGAAAGTCTTGTGTGAGAACTTGCGACCAAGTGCAACACTGCTCCAGCCCAGACAGAAGGTGCTATGCAGAGTCCAATCGCGCACCATGGTACAGTGGTAAGCAGGTGTACATCTTGTCGCCAGGCTTCAGGTTGAGCAGTACAGCAGAGCCCCAGCCAGTCATGAGGAGCCGTCCTGTGGTCATGATGGTCCTTTAGGATTGCCAGTGGTGCCAGATGTGTAGATGAGGACTTGACGTCTGAAATGGTGGCTCCTCCGTCCTGGATCGTGGTATGACTGTCCTGTCTTGCAGACTCTCAAAGAGCGCTTGGTCATAGTAGGTCAGTGACTTCCGGCAGCTTCAAAGGTCTTGACTGATGGCTGAATCAGGTTCTCGACATCTCTGTCTGCAATGAGATGCTTGGCTTGGCAACTTGACGCAGTGTTCCAGGGCTGCACCTGTGAGGTTCAGTTGATGAAGGCTGGTGCTGCTCCTATTGCATCCAATGCGAAGCCCAGCATGAGATACTCTGCTGTGTTTGGACCATCGATAGCTGCTGTCGTCAGTGATGCCTGCTCCTGACAGATGCACATACCAACAAGTCTCCTTTCTGGATACCAAGGTCCTTCATTAGCCAATTGCCGACCCTCTGGATGTCATCGTAGAACTGCTTGTAGGTCCATGAGCGACCTTCAAACTCCAAGAAGAGGTGACCAGGCTTGTCCGCTTGAGCGTGAGACTGCATGGCATGGTAGATCAGAAGCTCATTCTCTGCCTCCTTCGCTGCGAGGAACTTTGGGCCACTGATGACCTGTCTGATCTGATTGAGCAGACGAATGTCATTGCCGATAAGGTGCTTGCCGTTGAGATAGAGTGCTGCACCAGCTACGGCTGCAGCAGTGGCGACTGAGAGCTGTCAATGATTGTCCTCCGTACCATGAACTTTCACCTACCAGACATGATGCTTCAGGTATGTTTCTTGTACCTTTGAAGGAACAATGGCATCTTCTGAGACCAAGTGTACACCCTGTCGGTGCTTTGAGCAATGACCTGTGCACCGGCACAACTCTCGCCTGCGTATTCATCCTCGGATGTCAACAACCAAGTGTTAAACCCATGCGGGGAGACGATCGACACCCAAGTGTCTGCGAGACGGCACAAACTCCTTCTTTTGTCCTCTGATTGGTGATCTTAAACGAAGCATTCTGGGTAGAGCCTTTTGCTGGTCTGCTGAGATTTGTACAGATATTTTGCAGGCGATGTTGCGGAAGCCATTCTGATTGTCATCGTAGACTCGAGATTGATCTGTATGGACAGTCGTGGGCTGGGCAGTATCGACAGGATCGTGATGTGAAAGTTGGTCGTTTTGGTGAAGCTGAGAGGTGTCACGAAGCAGGTTTGGCAATGAAACGCGAGGAAGTGTGGTCAAATTCGCGAACGTGGAACGCTCTTGCCTTTTCTACAGACTGAGCTCAAGACATCACATTCATCACACAAAGCACCTTCTCACTTGTTCATCGTCGCAGGCATATTGAACGAGTCAAGACATGCATCACAAGGGCCAGAGATCGACGGAGAAGCGGAAAGTTTCAACAACGTGCTGGTCACTCATCTCCGCTCGAAGATCGTGCCTTGCAGCGTTGCAGCGCTTGATGGCTGGCAAGGCGTTCGATCAACGGATCATCGAAGACGTGTGGAATGCCACCAGGAACCTTCTCTCTCATCGATCTCATCTTCAGCTCATCAGATCATGCACTTCTACTAACAGCATAACATGTACAGTCTATCGCAAACAGCGACGCTCCTGGCGAGCGTTGGAGCGTGTCTGGCACACGGTCCATTCTCACTTCCACCAGCAGTCCAGTCAGATGTCGATTCCTTGCTCCAGCAATTCCATGAGTACGCCGCCACCATAAGCTTGAGCATATGCTGACTGTAGCAGATACACAAGCTTTCACGGTCCATTCACCAACTACTGGAACAACCCACACAAGACGACAGCCTTGAGCACCGCCACGCCAAGCCCAAGCGACAAATGCAGCTATTGGCTTGAGAACATACAACACCAAGGCGTCGCCGCCTTCAATCTGATCCGTCTGGCTATAAGGTTTCAAAATGACAGACTACGGCGCTCGTGGCGATGGTATCACAGACGACACAGCAGCCATTCAGAAGCTATCTCTGATGGTGGAAGATGTGCTCCTGGAGTATGCAGCTCAACCACAGTCACACCAGCAGTCGTCTACATCCCCTGGCACTTATATGATCAACGCAAGTGTCATCGACTACTACTACACTCAGATCATCGGCAATCCAAATTGCATGCCCATCCTGAGAGCCTTTCCAACCTTTGTCGGTCCACTGGGCATCATCGATGGTGATCAGTACAGGCAGGAGGTGTTCTGGGCTATGGATCAACCAACTCTTCTGGAGACAGATCCGGAATGTCATCTTCGACATGCCCTCTGGTCCAGCTGATGAGAACGTCTTTGCTCTACACTGGCCTACGGCGCAGGCTACAAGTCTGCAGAACATCGTCTTTCAGATGATGATGCACCAGGTACACAGCACCAGGGTATCCTGATCGAAAGTGGCTCAGGCGGTTTCATGAACGACCTCATCTTCTATGGTGGATTGAATGCTGTCGTCTTTGGGAACCAGCATTCACCATGAGGAACCTCACCTCAACAATGCTGTCACTGGCATATCGCAGATCTGGGACTGGGGATGGACCTACAAGAACATCAGTAAGTGCAATGGACGCTGTGACATAGACGCTGACCATCTCAGACTTCAACAATTGCTCTGTTGGACTCAACATGAGCAGTGGTGGCCGCACTGCACAATCGGTTGGATCCCTCACCTTCATCGACACACATCAAAGACACTGGCTTGCATCCTCACTGCTCACGACGCAACCTCACAGCCTCCGTTGGTGGCAGCCTGATCGTGGAGAATCTAGCTACCTCCAATGTCCCAATCATCATCCAGAATGTTGGTCAGAACAGTCCTTGCTGGATCGACAGGCAACGTCCTCATCCCTGGCTGGTCGCAAGGTCATCTTACACTCCCAATGGTCCTACAAACGAACAAGGACGGCTGACACCGAACGCACGACCAGCAGGACTCATCACTGTGGACGGCAAATACTACGAACGATCGAAGCCTCAGTATCAGCAGTTGCCTGCGTCGAGCTTCCTCAGGCTCGTTCGCTTGGCGCTACTGGGGACGGACACACAGACGACACTCTGGCTCTGCAAAGGGCGATCATGGCAGCACGCTACTCCAACAAGGTGCTCTTTCTTGGACCACGGTGACTACATCGTCACTCGCACAATCTACATTCCAGCAGGATCCCGTATCGTTGGTGAGTCTTACTCAGTGATACTGAGCCAAGGCGATACTTCAACGACATCAACAACCCCAACCAGTGGTCCAGATTGGCAAACCTGGCGAAAGAGGCAGCATCGAATGGTCAGATTCCATTGTCTCCACCCAGGGCCAGCAGCAAGGAGCAGTCCTATTTGAATACAACCTCTACTCTCCTCCAGGGTCTCCTTCAGTCTCTGGGATGTTCATGCCAGGGTCGGTGGCTTCGCTGGGTCTAATCTGCAGCTTGCACAAGCCCCAAACACCTGATATCACGTCACAGCTGCCAATCTCAACCAGCAATGCATACCGCATTCCTCACGATGCACCTGACCAAGCAGTCCAGTGGACTATACGCTGAGAACGTTTGGCTGTGAGTAGCCCACAATGAGACTGCCTCCACTAACACATGCAAGCTGGGTAGCAGACCACGATGTGGAGACCCAGACCTCCAACAGATCACCATCTACGCCGGTCGCGGCCTCCTGGGGAATCGCAAGTCGGCAACCACTGGCTGGTCGGCAACCGCAGTCGAGCATCACGGTATGCGCGGTTCTTGGCTTGACAGACCCTAGCTGACAGCCCACAGTGCTCTAGAATACCAATTTAGTCACACGCGCAACGTATTTGCAGGCCAAAATTCAGACTGAGACGGCGTACTATCAGCCTAATCCTTCAGCGCCACTTCCTTTCCCTTATGTGGCTGCTTTGGACGATCCATATTCCCTGGCAACAGCGGTAACGCCTCGTCTATCCCTAGTGCAGATGGATGGGGCCTCCGCATCGTGGACTCTCAGTCTATACTGATCTACGGTGCAGGCTTGTATAGCTTCTTCGACAACTATAGCACCAGCTGCTCAGATCAAGGCAATGGCGAGGTCTGCCAAAACAGAATCTTCAGCGTGAGGGCACCAGCTTGGTATCAGTGTACAACCTCAACACTGTGGGCACCAACAAGATGGTCACGGTCGACGGGGTGGACATTGCCTCATACGCTGACAACCTGAATGGCTTCATCGACACTATAGCGAGGTTCAAGTATCCTTGAGCAGCAGCAGTCAAGCACACAAGATCTGGAACAAAACACTGATGATATGTGATATACAGCATTGTGTATAGCTCAAAATGAACAGACAGCCTCCAAGATAGCCTTCCAATGAGATATCTGATGCCCAAAGCCCAGTCAAGAGACTTCCCAGCTGATACCGTGTCTCATGCTCTTGTCTAAATCCCACGCCGTCGCTAGAAATACCCAAAATGTTTACAAGAAGATGTTGTTCGAAGAGGCGTCCAGCTCTTCGATGGCCTGAAGGAGTGTATAAGTGTATTGGCTGGAAGAATGTGTACAATGCTTCGCTCGCTGGGTCGAAATGAATGAGTTCGTTGATCGTTGAACAAAGGAGATGGACGGCAGTGCTGCTGTCGCACTGTGCTTAGTGAGCTGCAACGGCAGGAGCCTTGTTCTTCTTACTGCCGATCTTCAAGCTGAATCTCTTCTTCTTGAGAGAATCAGTCTTGGAGCCTGCAGTATCTGGCGCTCAGTAACAGCCACAACGATCTCGTCCTTCTTGGCGAGAGCGGATGGTGGCAGATCGCCAGCTTCCACTGTCACTCTACCAGCATGTGTGAAGAAGGTCTGCTTCTTGCCAGTGCTCATAGTAGAGATGATGCTCATGGCATCTGCAGACTTCTTGAAGCTACCAGCATCGCTGCCGAATGGAGTGCTCTCAGAGCTCTCAGAGCTGATTGTGGATGTTGTCATGGATGACATCGTCTTGCGATGGTCGCTCATGGGCTGGAACCAAAGGTGCGTTTGGTGACAGTCTGCTGTTTCGTGCCAAGGCAGATCGAACTCCAATAGGAGCCATACCAGGTCGTTTGGCAGGCTGTTGCGCTTCTGTAGACCAGCACCATTGTTGTTTGCTGCATTGGCTGCTGCGAATGGGCTTGTTGGAAGGCTGTTGCCAAAGCTGCGTGGGAAAGCAGGCAGTGGTGCAGAGGTCCTGGAGCCAAGGCCACGTTTGCGAATGGTCGTGGACCTGCTGCATCTGATGGTGAGAGCAGAGAGCCTCTGCGTGGTGTGTCTGGCAGAGGTGCTGACTCTGGCACTGATGGCATAGCTGTGATGCGAGACAAGCCGCTGCCATCACTCATCGATCGAGACAAGCCACGGCTTGGGATGGTGGTTGGTGGCAAGTTGGAGATGCGCACCTCCTTTCGTGGTGCTGGTGTCTCAACACTCTCAGCCTCTGACAGAGATTCCCTGCGGAAGTGTACCCAGATGTGGTTGCGCTGGTTGATGGCTCTGGCATTGTCTCAGCTCGTGGCATTGCTGGCATGGCTGTCATGCTGCTTGATGCTGGAGATGGAGCCGTTCTGGCTCTGGAAGAGAGAGCAGTCTGAGAACCTCTGGCTGAGCATGCACAGCGGTGATCGGTCGTGCAACCGGAGATTCTGCGACGTCCTCCTTGATCGTCTGCTGTGTCAGCTGAGAGACTGGAACGATAATGCGAGATGCATTGCAGCCTGTCGCATTGGTCGCATCAGCTTCTGCTCAGCTAGGCTGGATCGCGCAGCTGGCGCAGGCTCCTCAACTGGCTGTACCATGGAAACTGGCTCTGTCTTCTTTGCCACTGGCGACTTCTGGGACTCTGCGTCCTGGAACTGCTCGTCATCATCGCCTTGTGATGAAGCGATTGATGCATTTGAGGTGTGGGAGCTTGCTGCTGAGACGCTCGAAGAGTTGGACGAAGGCGCTCTTGAAGATGCAGAAGAGACATTCTCTGACGAGGATGGTGGAGGAGATAGAGATCTGCGAGCCTCCTGCTTGGTGCTTGAAGTTCGTCGCACTCGTGGTGAAGCTGGTGATGCCTTTGAGGGTGCCTCAACGAGCTCTGGTGTCTTGGCTCGCTTGGCCTTTGGCATGAAAGGTTCGCTGAGATCGAAAATTGGCACATCGTGATCTGTTGGGCTTGACTGATCCTCTGCTGGAAGCTCAACGCAGTTGCTGCCGTTGAACTGATCAAGGTTGCCAGAGTGTGTCGCTTTGCATTGAGAGCTGGCGACTGTGCGGCATCCTGGTAGTGTGCTGGCATTGATGGCACAGGGGAATGTCCATGACATCCTGTACTTTTGCTGACCATCCTCCTGCAACCTTCGCTGCATAGCCTGGGCGTCCATCACTGGACCCATGGACGGTGAGCTCTGAGGCAGGTTGAAGTAGTCAACGTTGCGCTCAGCCATGATGGCTGGTGAGGCCATGTGAAGGACGGCGATGTCACAGCCATGCCTGTGAGCAGAGTCTGAACTCTGCCAACGACACGACCTACTCATCGATACCTCTCCATATGCATTCGCCTTTTGTCTCACACAGTCAATAATGTCTCCATCGACCAGCTCACCGATCATCTCTCCCTCTTCATCCAAGATCTTTCCTCTTCTGTTGACCTTGAGACCGTCTAGTATCGAGAGTGGTGGTGGGCCATTTCATCGCGACTGTCGATGGCTGGGCTGGCGGGACATTGGTGGGGGCTGGGTGTAGCTTCTGATCGATGCGGCGTCTTCGGTGTACATGTGTGTCGCTGAGGTCGAAGTGTGGGTGAGCTGGCGGCGATCTGCTCTCGTGTGACGCTGCTGGCTCGTGGTTGGTAATGCGCCGGCGAAGGAGCCATGATGCTGACCTCGCTTCGTCGTGAGTTGTGTCGCTCGTACTCTGCCTGGACGTAGGCTCGGCTGGCGTTTGTTGGCATGGAGTAGGACGGGATCGATTGATGCGATCGACCTCGTGGTGGCATCTCCCTAGATTCTGTTCGTGAGAGTGAGAAGCCCTGAGGTGCCTGATGAAGAGTGTGACGACGAGCGTTGGTTGGTCTGAATGAGTCGTGTGGAGGTCTCTGGTGTGTCCGTAACCAATGCTAGACATTGAGCGTCTGTTTGGGTTGCCCTCAACCTCGTCTGAGAATGCTGGGTCCATGGCGAGCTCTTCTGAGAAGCTCATGTGTGTCGGCTCTGAGTTGAGCCTGCCGATGCGAGGTGCATCGACGTTGCTGTTGACAGAGTCATGACGACTGCCCGCAAGCTTGTCTGATTCTGAGCCAGTGTAGCTGTGTGGTGATAGTCGTGGACTGTTTGGAGCTGATGGGATGCTGGTAGGGTTGACACCAAGCACTTTGGCAGCCTTGCCTGCAGAGGTCTTGTCCTTCTGCATCTTGGATGAGATCATAGGGACAGGGACAGGAAGGTATGACTGCTCTGCAGAGCTTTGGATGTTGATGATGTTGTTCTGAGCATAGGCAGGGTGTGAGGTAAGACCTGGGTTTGTGCTGAAACTCGTGCGTCTGGATGTAGGTACGCTGCGAGACTTGTTGCAAGGCTGTGCTGCTTTGCATGTGCTTGAGCATGTCCAAGACCATGGCTTGATTGAGGTCTTGTCTCAACGTGTTTCTTCTTATCGGTGACATCTGCTGCAGCTGTGGCAGAAGCTTCCTTGCGGACCGATTTGGACCTGCGTGAGAAGAGGCCCATGATTGCTGCCGCAATATGCTTGATTTGTTGGCAGACAACCTGGTCTTCTATTGAAGTATGCGTGGGTGAGGTGTGCTGGCTGCTGCCCTGTCACAAGCTTAAAGGTTGCTTGAGAAATGGTGATAAGGCTATAGAACCAGCTATAACGCAGGATCTCTCAACATGCACTACTGAAACATGCCCACGCTCGTGAGATGCAGGATATCCCAGCAGTGAGATGCACTGATCTTTCTTAGTTTCCTGGGATATCCGGGAAGCTGAATCTCAGATCTGGTTTGTGTTGTGAGTGCTGGCGGCTAAGTTTGATATGTACGGTGTCGATCTTCGCTGCTGATC
Organism: Lumnitzera racemosa; assembly: GCA_024138005.1. NCBI lineage: Eukaryota > Viridiplantae > Streptophyta > Magnoliopsida > Myrtales > Combretaceae > Lumnitzera > Lumnitzera racemosa. The sequence goes on from JAMXBC010000242.1 coordinate 10,693, forward strand.
ACTGTCGATCGCTTTCCTCTGCTGGGTATGAATGTTGCTATTGCTAGACCTCGTGTGTGATGAGTAGCCGGCAATGTCGCTGCAGTAGAAGAGAGAGGGAAAAGTGTAGGCAAGAGGTAGAAGATGATGGAGGAGAGGAGGAGGATGAGGAAGTGTGTTGAGTTGTGGCTCGCTGAAATGACGGACGTAGCTGGCGATAGTAATAATTAACCAGATGGTCATGGCCCTCATGGGCTCCACGAGCAGCTCGTGTGTGTCAATTTGAGTGTAGAGCCAGGCCAGCAGTGACGAAGAGCGCACGATAGAGCCAGCGCCAGAAAAAGTTACTGCATGTGCCTCACTGCAGCCCAGTGCGTGTTTTTGCGCCTATGCTCTCTTCTGCTTTGGCCATGGTACCTGTCAAAACTCTCTTTTGGCTGGCGGTGGAGTGTGCTGAGAAGAGATAGGTAGGATCCCGAGGAGGTGAAGTCGCTGTTAGGCGGCAGCTTCATGCGGAAGGCACGAATTGGAGCGTTACTTTCCTGCTCGTTGCACTTCACACTCAGCTTGCTCCAACCTCATAAGATCTGCCAAATATCAATATCACCACGCGACAATCGACAACGACTGGGCCTGGACATGCAGCGGCTTCCTGCTGGACGACAACAGGCGGTACTAGCCAGATACCGAACGGCGAGCCAGGGTGAGATGTGTTTGTGAAATGGACACGCCCCAAGCTGGTAAGCTAATGGCTAGATCTGTCGCTATCGAAATCATTTTTGGCTTAACTCATCCTCGGCCATGGCACTCTGGAATAGGCAGTGAGCCGCTCAGACCAACCTTTGCAGTTCATCACCTCCCCCACGTGGCTTTGAGTGGCTCAAGCTCATCGAATGATTGACTTTATCGCTATCCTCTGGCGCCCAGAAGGAGCAAGCAGTGTCGAAGATGGCAGACACACAGCAGGGAGCTGTCGTCAGCAAGCCAGAAAGAGAAGCAGCGAGAATGTGGACAACCATAGTGCAGCTCTGTACAGCTTGCAGCAGCAGCTTCGATCTTGCATATGCTTCTGAAGCATACCCAGCACTTTGGCCCATCGATCATTCCAACCTTCGATCGAGAGTGTCCCAGCATGCGCGCGATCTTATCGCGACAAGCACACAGCTTCAGCCTGACGATCGTCGTCATTAGTGACACTTCAGTTTGGCCGAAAGTTGCATCCTAGCATCTGGAATGCTGCGCAGAACGGTCTCACAAAAGCTCCGTATGGAAAGTTCTCAACAAAGAGCTCTCACCAGCTGTTGAGCACGAGGCATACCCACTTCACCTACAGCAGCCTGTGATTGTGGCCTTGGCCAGCACCTCACATGTCTTGCTGCTGGTGTCAGAGTAAGGTAAGGAAGTACCAGCTACAGGTTGCACAGATCGCTGATTGCTATTCTCCCCAGTATCTCGTTCCCATCCGGCAGATCTCTACCAGTTCCTGACTGCCACGTTGTCTCGCTTCCCGATCACCTGGTACATGGCCACGAGGACATGATGCCGTGCAGAAAAAGGATGTTTGCTTCAGCTGATCGACATGATTACAGTCTGAGAGAAGGCTCGCAGAAGAAAGTCAAGATGCAAAAGACAAATAGACGAAGAGAGAGTCATGCAAAGCACGTGAGGGAGTACACAGAGGATCGCGTGGTTGCGCTGTCCATCTCGCTGATCATCAACAGGTACCAGCTTTTAAGCTTTGTCCGCGTGGGGGGTAAATATGGCTACTGCAGCCATTTCTTCCCATCTTGTCTGTCAGCTCTACGAGGCCCCTTCCCAAACAGGCGGCGCCTGCTACATTGGGGCAGACCAAGGCTCTTGTCATCGTCATTTTAATTCTACCAGCCTCTCAGCCATTTTCCTTGAGGCTCAGCAGCTTGCAACAGTCAGCGATAACAGCACGGTCGGCGCTCACTCCTGTCAATCTGCTCATGAGCAAGGATCATGGTTGTTGCCAACTATTCTTGCACACGGTGTGTTTCAGCGTCAATGGCCATTACGCTGCAAGAAAAGCTTTCCTGCGTTGCACTGCATGGGTCTGCTTCTCACGGAAAGTATCCAGGTACCTCTGCCATCGACCTCGTCCAACAAGGTTATGACGTGCCAACGTTCAATCTTCGTTGACGACTTCGCTAAAACCTTAGACTGATTGGCTCGGCCACGATCAAGAGCTCTGCATGCTTCGACTGCATGGGCAAGCCAACTACCACGACACTTTCTCACCCTCCATCTCAGCATGTGCCGATAGGCATCGTGGAAGCCATAGTTCATCGACCTTCGATGTGACACAGATGACACATGCTGAGCGCCACGCAGCGAGACGCCAAGGTCTGGCTTACTCTCTCCACAGCACATCATGGTTGCTGAGCGCCGTTTGCGAGCTTTCCTTCAGCCACCCAGCGTGCTCTGATTCCTGTTCATGCTCACCTCACTGCGTTTGCTCGGCGCTAGGGTCTAGACACATGCTCTTTGCAACGCCTATCTGGCAGTATGCTTTCAGTGCACAGATCTCTCGTCATCTCGTCTGGGCAGACTTTCGCCAAACGAACCACACTTTGGGACATGTCTCGTCTCCAGCTGCGTGGTCAAACCTTTCATGAGGATCGTCAGCTCCAGATCTTACCTGGATGGAGATGGTGAACGAGAGGAGAAACCTTTGCCGTGCATCTGCACGTGGAGATGGCCACATGAAGCAGGCGAATGCATCGCATGGCCGGCTATCGTATCCTGCATGAAACTCTACTAACAGCTCTTGCATGCCAGCCTCTCGCGTCCTCAGACTGACAGTGCAGTGAGTGCAGCTCCCCTCTATCATGCCCAATCTGGTCACTCAGTCGGCTGATGCTGTCTCTTTCGGGCGTCAGAGCAGGAAGCTCTCACCTGCATCGAGCGAATGCTGACGCCTCTCTCCAACTGAGACAGTGCATCGCATGGTTCATCCACTTTCACGGCCTCACCGAGACATGATCACATTGCCTCAGACCTGCTGACGTTTCGCAGAAGGCCATGCTCTAGACATAGCCTGGGCAAGGTGAGCGAGATAACGATTGTCAGCTGTAGTACAACGGCGTTCATACATTAGAGCTTATCATGAGATGTAGTCTCTGAGACAAAGCTGCATGCAAGTCAGAGCACTACGGCATCATTACCAGCAGTAGGCTGTCTCGTCTACGACTGTCGTTCTTCCACAGCCCAAGACAGGTCGTCACGCCAGAAAGGGTCCAGAAGGCGCCCACTATACTTGGCTGAGATCCACTATGATGTGAGACTGAGCTTCTGGTACAGGCGTAACGCCTAGTGGTAGACAGCTTGTTCAGAGCAGAGCTGAAAGCCTGTAGTTTGGGCCTTGTGGCCATGCGAGCGCATCAATAAGACGGCAGGTAGTGTATCAGAGATTGTGCCTTCCAGACAGATGCCATGTGGCCAAATCGATAGACACAGCTCGTGTGAGCATCATCCACCATCGCCATCGTCTTGAGATTGCCCGTTCTCACCTTGAGCGCTCTCCTCCACTGTGACTGCAGCAACAGGAGGCGCTCCTGCAAGCTCATAGCTTGTCTCGTTCCTCGTCTTCATGCTTTTGACCCGCCGCAATGTCTGGCTGGGCACGATGCCATTGGTAGCCTCCGCATACTGCTGTAGATGCTCGCCGTTGCTAGTGTGAGTGTCATGCAGACTGGCATTCTCCATTCTAGTGCCAACACTAGCAGAAGAGTTGCGTCGTTTGACCTGACCACCCATCAGCTGGCCTAGCTCATCCTCCTCCTCGTCTTCTTCGCGGCGACGTTTCATACTCAACGGCTCTGGTGGAGTGTCTTGGCGTCCTGGAGAACCCTCCAAGGGCACCGGCTGTCTGTCACGGCCTCGTTGTTGCATAGGCGAATCCTCCAGTGTAGCGTTGTCGACGGTGTCGGTAGTCAGCTCGCCCTTGACAGGATCCAGCTTTCTTCTCCTTGTAGGCGTCAGGTGAGGATGCGAGCAGATCTATTGCGTCGTCCTCATCATCGTCTGGGTAGTTGACAAGCGGCTTGACTGCATGCAGACCATTCAGCATGCCGTTCTCCAGTGGCAGTACCATATCGTCGTCGTCCTCGTCGTCTTCACCATCGTCGCCATTGTAGTATGCTTCTTCGTCCATGTCCTCTCGTAGCCCAATGTATCGCTGTCCATTGACAATGCGATTAGACATGTCGTCGGTCGCGAAGGTAAATCATCACCATTGGCCTCTTCCTCATCTCTGCCTTCGTAGCGTGCTACCAGTAGCCTGAATGTGTCGACGTATGAGATCTCCAGAAGCGGTCACGGTATCGGTCGACCAGATGTGCCATGAGCTGCTTGACTTTCTCCCTACCAATGTACTCAAACAGCTCTAGACAAGCCGAATTGAGAAGGTTGTCTCTTGGCATGGTCTCATAGACGATGTTGAGTATAGGTCGAACAAGGAGTGCTCGATCAGTCTGCGATTGTGGAATTCGTCTTGCAGGCCGATGCATGTCCGGAACCACTTCATGCTGTGAGGCGCATGTACTTTTGTGGGCAGTCCAAAAGCTGTGCGACCCTTGAATGCAGATGCTGCTCCATGATGAACTGCTTGCTCTTGTAACTGTGCAGACGCAGGAAGAATGACAGCACCTCTACCAGATGTGTGTACAGGCTGATCTCTTGCACACTCATGCCAGTCATCGACTGTCGATGCTCCAAATCCTTTACGGCTGGAATAGCTTCATGGCGCTGTCCTCGTAGAATGACGAAATGAACGCCTCTGTGTGAGGTGCGAACTGATATCCGTGAGGTCGCCTTTGACGAACTCTCCATTCTGCGCTCGCATAGCTTCCATCGGTGGCTGGTTAGCGCTAGGATCTAGCAGAATCTGATAGCATCTGCCATCTGGCTCTTGACGCCAAGATCTACCTCAATCAGCAACAGCTCGATCAGTGTATCCGTCAATGGCTTCCTCTTGTCCTTGATTGCAGCAAATATGTGACTGCGCACCATGTGGGATGTGGTCGATGAGAGCCACCAGTATGTCTGTACCTGCCACTCGCAGAGCAGCATCGCGATGCCTGAGCGAGAAGACAATGATATTGAAGAGACCATGTTGAATGAAGTTGTGGTATAGCTGAGCTCGGTTCTGCGCCTGTATGCTCTTGGAGAGCGCAGCAGTTCTGAATGAATAGGACTGCCTCCTTCTTCCGTGGTGGGTCGTCATCGGTTTCGAAGATCGCAAAGAGCTGTGCCAGGAAGTCTGCGTTCGATTGCAGATGGTTGACAATGTCGACCTGGTGAAAGAAGATAAGACTATTCAGGACTGAGAAGGTAGGGTCGTCCAAGAAGCGTGCGAGGACAACATCTTTGAGGTAGAGGAGGCGATATGTGTAGTGAATCTTTCGTCGAATGTCTGGATTGTCGATCTTGACGACCTCCTTGAACTTGGAAGAGTCTGAAAGGTATTGTCGATGGTTAGCACGATGTGCAGGGAAATCTGGATCATCTGTAACTGTGTCAGCTATACTTCGTCCTGTGCCACTGACTCACATTCGAGAGCGCCAACGACTCCCATAATGGCTTGGTCAGTAACAACAAACTCAATGATGGAGGTGTCATTGAGGAGAATGAGATGCTTCATAATCAAGCAAAGCTTGTGCAAGTCGGCCAGCGACTGTAGATGCTCTGCCGCTTCCACGAGCGGCGTCAACTTCATGATGTACATATGTTCGGGGTTCATAACGAACTTGATGAGTGCGTCTCGACCAGCCTGGGAGGATTGTGCTGCTCGTATGTTGTTCTCGATCTCGTCCAGTCGTCCTAGCTGTGGATCTGGAAGCACGATTGGGTGTCCAGGGTCAAGAAGGTCGTCTGACAAGTTGTCATCTGGCGCAAGGGCAGCCAGGCGTGTCTGTACCTCATTGACGAACTCCCATATAGTCGCGCAACCTTCCGCCTCTTGGAAACTGAGCGCCATGTCGATGCCATTACTCTCTGTCCACACGATCAACGTCTCTTGCTGTTTCTGATAGCCATCATCTTTAGTGATGCGTGTCTCCAGCAGTGCGCGCTCAGGTCCTCTTCGCTGTAGACAATGATGTGTGCCTCTGGATTGTCGTGTGTAGAGTTGGGCGTTGAGTGCGTAATGCCCGAACAGAAGCCTGTGCCACGATCATACCAGTCATTGTTCTTGAGCTCGTAGACCTTGACACGCTTGCTGTTGTTGGCCGGCGGCGCAGCCAACGCCATCGTCGCCGGCACAGCTATCGTTGCGCAACAGAGGTGGCCAGTTTGTATGATTTTCTCCTGCCGCTTGCGTTGGGCGCTGGGATGTGCGACGCTTCGGGTGCGAGCAGTTGTGGTGGTAAGGCGCTGTAAGAAGCAGGCAAATGCGATCGCAGTCGTTCGCGCCGGAGCTCGGTGTCTAGAGCTGGTCGGAAGAAGTTGGTGGGATGGTTGAGGTCATGTGAAGAGGTCGCGATGTTGGTGATGCGCCTAGGATGACTGCGCGTCGTGTGGCGAGAACCAAAGTGAATCGCTGTCGCTTGCACTGAAGCAGGCGATGTATGTACAGGCGAAAGTAGTGAATGCGATGCTGTCGTTTGCCTGTCGTCGCCGCGCTGAGATGTGCGTTCGTTGTCGCGTGGTCGTCGTTGCGGATTGAGTTGCAGTGAGAAGCGACGAATTGGAGCCAGGCGACGGTCTGTGCCCTCGACCAGGCCGGCTTGGGTCCAACGCAGATCAGATATCGGAGGAGAGGCTAAGGACTGCGCCAGATCGTTGCTGTCAACGTTGTGCTAATGTGCTGTGATACACAAGGGTGCCTCAAGATTTTGGGATTCTCAAAATGTGCAAGAGCAATACCGCTCTGCTGGACAGTGAGGCAAGAGCGAAGCCGCACGTCATTGCATGTCAGTCGGGGGCTATTTCTAGAAGCAGCGTTCTTCAGGCAGAGCAAGAGCGGCTCTGGATTTGGTGAGACATCACCTTGTGTCACCACACTTCTCCATGTCTTCACGCTGCATCTCAGCGTAACTCACAGATGTCTTGGCATGATAGATTTTCTATTGCTGCTATTCCCCCAGCAGTACTATACATCAATAGGCACGGAGCTCCAACAGTCGCCAAGATTATGGACTGCACGCCACGCTCACCTCCAGCGATGGCGGTCATGGTCGTGCTCATGCTCGCCATTCTGATCATCGTAGGAGCCTCTGCCCTTCGATCTCTTCTTCTTGTAGCCACCGTAACTCATCGCCATTGCTATCCTCACGAGATCGCTTGCCGTTTGTGCCTTGTCGTCTCTCTGCATCTCGCTGCAGCCTCTGTGCTCTCATCCTCTCACGCTCCTCAGCATATGGATCGCCTCTTGCAGGTGCAGCTGGAGCAGTGGGTGCTGCATTCTGACCAGACTTGGTACCTTTGATCTTGAAGCCAATGTCGTCTTGAGGCTCCTCTAGCACAAGCTCGATTAGGTCGTTGGGCTCGCTCGATTCAAAGTCGTCGCCATACTTGTCCTCACGATCACGGCGTGAAGACTTGTATGACTTGGACTTGCGGCGATCGTCGTAGTCGTTCTGCTCCTTGTCTCTGCTTCTGTGGCCGTCTCTGTGCTTGTCACGGCTCCTAGATCGTCGTGACCGATCCCTGTCATCTCTGTGTCGATGGCGGCGATGTGTATCGTCTGGCGTCGTTGATCTAGATCGCTTCTTGCTTCCATGGTCTCGCCCATCGTCGTACTCGCGCTCACGCTTGCGATCTCGTCGTCTGTACTTGTCATCGGCGTACTTGTCGTCTCTTCGTCCACTGCGAGATCTATGCCTCTTACTACGATCTGCTGACCGAGAACGTGAGGTTGATCGATGGCGAGGTCTGGTAGATTCTGAGTCGTCGCGGTCGTCCTTGTAACGATCTGCTGATGGACCTGTGGGAGGTTTGAATGCTGCTGGCTGGTCTCTACTCACCGGTCGTGCTTCGCTAGCAATCGTTTGCGGTCTTGAGTATCGTCCACTGTTAGGTAGACCTTCTCTCATCGCTCGTGGGCCAGTAGGTGCATTGACAGGTGGTGCAGGTATCGGTACTGCTGTCATGGCTTGTGACGGACGTCTGCCGGTGTCGTATGTGTCATTGTTGTCTTGTCTGTGATCATAGGCAACGTTGTCATCTTGGAAAGTGTCAGCTCATCCTTCAGCAGCGTACTAGGACAGTACAAAGCATCTCACGCTTACCAGCTTGCTCTTGCTGAACAAGATCGACTGAGCTCCACTGTCAAATGGCTGCTCAACGTCTTGCTCATGCATGACATGGTCCTGCTGAGTCTCATTCATAGAGTTGTCAGCATAGCTAGAATCATAGTCTCCTTGATAGCCCTGCTGGGTTGTATTCTTGCTGGCCATTGTGATAGTGGTTCTGCTGTTGCCAGCCACCTCTGCCACGACCACGGTAGGAGCCACGTCCGCGACCACGAAAGTCTTGACCGCCATAGCCACGGCCAGAACCACGATTGGAAGGATGGGAAATCGATTGTCAAATCGATTGCCGTATTGCTGACTATTATATGGGTTGAAGTCATTCATGTCTCCCATACCAGGCATCATCATTGAGCCATTCATCATGCCGTTCATACCACCAAAGCCACCATTGAACATCATTGAAGGATCCATACCCATAGGAGGCATACCTGTATGCGTGTCAATTCAAGCGTTGGCAGTGTGCTCAGTGACGACATACCCATCATGTTTGGCATCATACCAAACGGCATCATGCCTGATTGCATCGCCATCATAGGATTGAAGCCATTCATGGCAGCAAAGTTCATGAAGCTCTGGGGTCAAAGTTCATGTTCTGTTGGTCCTGACCATACTGCTGCTGCTCTGTGTTGTCCGCCTGAGATTCGTCATTCGTCTCTTGACCCTCGAAAGAGTCCTGGAAGGATTGCTGGTGCTCAAGCTCAGGTCTTTCAGTGATGATCTCAATGTCGCTCTTATCGTCATTGCCGTCTTCTTCGCCAGCGTCGTCTTCTGCAGTCTCCTGAAGCTATTCCCTGTCAGTCATGCGTATGTGCAAGCATCCTAGACTTACATCTTCCGGTACACTGTCCTCCACGGCAGGCGTAGGCTCGACCACAGCTTGTACTGGCTCTTCCTCTACGACTGGGTCTCCACTGTCTCAGGCTGCGGTGTAGGCTTCTCAGCTTCCAGCTTTGCCTCTGCCTCTTTCGCAGCTAGAGCTGCAGCGTTGTTGAGCTTCTGGAGCTCGCCTTTGATGTGTGCTTTCAGTGTCGTTCTGGTTCGCTTATCCTCGCGGGTCATCTCGGTTGGTGTGCCTGTGTACTCGCAGACAGGGCATGTTCCGGTGAGCTTGGCAGCGCCTGTGAAAGTCAGCTAATTGTCTGGCAGATCGCTTGAGTTGCATACACGGTCCGCACATGACAGTGTCGCAGCATTCTGTCTTCATTGGCATCGACGACAGCATGATTGCAGACGGCGCATCGTAGCTTGTTGGGCAGCTTGTCGATCTCCAGCGTCCTTGTCGGTGTTAGTGATTGCGATGTGTCGTGAGAGGCTCTTACGTAGCATATTCGTACTCTGCAGGCGTGAGAGCAGCCATGCTGAGCGAGGTGCTATCGTTGTGGCTGGATCGATGATGATTGCGCTTGAGAGTCAGCTCGCATCTGTTGATGCGAGAACTCAAGAGCTTGTCATATGAATGAGCTCAGCGACGATCGTGGACTGGCGCAAGGAAGTCTGCTGATTGCTGGGTGATCTGTCACTGCATGAGGTGTCGCGCTCAAGAAAAGTGCCACGCGAAGTCCGTGCGGCACTAGCGCGGCCGACCCATATGGCATTGAACGAGGCACTGCGAGGAGCAGCAGCGACCTCAGTCGATGCAATGAGCTCGTAGAGGCTGGGAATAGGGAGACGGGATATCTTCAGATGCTGCGAGCAGGCAGAGATGTCACACGGAGTTGGTAGGAGTGCGGCAGGTGGTAGCCTCTAGCAATCCTATGGCACGGACGGTACAAAATCATTGAACTTCAATGCATATATTGACGTCGATGACCCAGGTAACTACTCAGCGTGACAACCACCTTCAGTGATGATATTAGACCAGATAGGATGGAGCGACTGCTTCGTCTTCATCACAGCTCTAATTCCTCAACTTCTGATCCATGTCAGGATCACAGAACTGCTGCAATGTGCAGCAATCACGATTCCATTCATTGGTATCCCCAGCTTAACCCTTACCCCGACGAACAACACTGACAGGTCCCAGTCTTCATCATGCCAGTGCAGCGATACATGAGAGATACCTCACAGCGAAAGACAAGCAATCACCATTCGCACGCCAAGCCACACTCTTCCAGGATGTTGTCATCAGATGCGTAAGGTTCGCATTCGGCCACATCCAAGCAAGCATTGGTCTGGTTTTCTTCTCGAAATGGGTCTCACGCCATTCATGCGCTTTCGTATGCTCAGAAATGGCATCACAAGACCTCCAATGGCATACAGAGAGGTAACCACTTCAAGGTCGAAGGGTGTATACATCATTGCAGACGATACACGACCGCCAAGCATCTTGATATACTATCTACACGGAGGTGGCTTCACCATGGGCTCACCATACTTTCTACATGGAGTTCCTGATGGCTTGGATCACCTTGCTGCAGGAAGCAGGGCACCCAAACCCTGCAGTCTTTGCTCTTGACTATACACTGGTTCCAGGAGCCACCTACCCAACACAGGTGCAGGAGTGCCTGGATGGCTACAAGCATGCCCTGACCTGGGTGAAGGACTCTTCTCGCGTGGTGGTGAGCGGTGACTCTGCAGGTGCACACTTGTGTTGTCGTTGCTGCTCTGCCTCAACATGACGAGCGAAGGAAGAAACCAGAAGCCTGCCTTGGCTGTGCTGATCTCACCCTGGACGACCCTCATCTCAGACAACAATCGCAACACACCCTCCGACTATCCTCAATGCTGAGACGCTGAAGCAGTATGGCAAGCAGTACATTGGTACGCTGGCACAAGCAGACGATGCTCGTGTGTCGCCAGGTGACTGCAAGGACCTGCCTCTGTGGAAGAGAGCGGCGCCAACCAAGGGCATGTACTTCATCTTTGGTGCAGAAGAGGTCTTTGCTCCAGAGATCCGTGGCATGGTCGCTGTGCTGAAGAAGGCTGACATCGATGTTGCATCGTATGAGGAGAAGGACTGGATTCATGCCTGGCCAGTGGTGAAGCTATTCCTCTGCAACGAAAGAGATGAGCGTCTTGCAGGTCTGCGACGTATGACAGAGACAGTCGACGAGCGCATATCTGCGGTCTGAGCTCAATCCCTGCTCTCGCCGTAGCCCTCCTTGCGTCCATAGCCTTCAGTTGCAGCAAGTCCTTTGCTTGTGAGGAACAAGAAACATGGCTCACGGAAGTTGTCGACATGGTTGAAGAACCTTGAGAACTCACCCTTCTCTTCCTCTTCTGAGAACATGCGAGCGTAGATCTCTCTGTGCTTGAACTCCTCAATCTCCTTCTCATACTTGTCGAACGTCAGAGCCTCTCGATCATGCTTGGGTGCTTGGAACTTGTTGTAGCTGTCGAATACAGGTCGCTCAAGCATCAAGCCAAGACCTGGTACCTTTGGTATTGAGTATCGATCCTGGCCAAAGCTGTGATCCATTGTCTGCAGTGAGCTACCGCATCGAATAAGGAGCGCCACCATGCCGATCATCTTTCGTATCTGATGCATCATGAAGCTCTGCCCATGTATCTTGAGTGAAATCCATTCTGTCTTCTCAGAGTCCTCACCTTCGCCAATGAGAATGGGCTTGCCGTTGACCACGAAGCTCTTGATGTTTCGCTTGGCGCTTGGATCCTTGTATGATTTGGCAATAGTGTAGTTGTGGTAGTTGCGTGTACCGACGTACTTCTGGATCGCTTCCTGTATGCGTGCGATACGCCTCTCTGGTAGACGATAGTGACGCTTGGCTGTCATGTATGCTTGTCTTAGCTTCCTTGTAGCTGCTCGCAGGCGCTGAGTGCGGATATCGGCCTCACTCAGCACTACTGGCTCCCCCTCTTGTCGCTGCTTCTTGGGCGCTGGAGCTTCCTCAGGTGCCTGTGACTTGTCGTGGTTGTCATCTCCATCGTCGCCCTTGTCGTTCTTCTGGTGCTCCGCCTCTTGGGTAGCTGTGGCCTCATCCTCACCCGTAGCGCTGCTACACCTCTTCGCGAATGTCCTCTGAGATTGTAGCGATCACCGGATCGATATACTTCTCTTCAATCTCCTGCCAATAGCCTTTGACCTCCTCTTGTCGAGCTTCGTAGCCTGACGATCATTGATCTCGTCTGCAATCAGCTCGGCTTCTTCGCCAGCCAGCTGCTTGGATGTGGTGGGAGGAAGGCATAGCTGGGTATGAGGTATTCGTACCATCTTGAGTCGCAAGCCTGGTAGCAGCTGAAGCTACCTACTGTCCTTGTGATGCCCCAGACTCTGATCTGGTCGTTCAGTTGTGCGTTGATGCGCTCCACAATGTCATCGTCCTCCACAATGAGCTTCAAGCTGATCATATTACCAGCTGCATGCACTCCCTTGTCTGTGCGGGCACATCGAATGAGACTGGCCTTCTTTGGGTCGTCTGCATTGGCTTTGCTGATGGCTCCCGCCTTGACGAAGGCCGTGAAGAGGTCTCCCTCAATCGTCTTTTCAGTGCCAGAGATCTGCATGCCCTTGTATCCAGTGCCTGAGTATCCTATCATGACGGCGACCTTGCGCTTTGGTCGTCGTTGATCTGCCTCAATCTCCTCTTGCGTGTACTCTACACCATATGCGGGTGCGGTGGGCTTGTCTCGACGTTGATCTCTGGTCTGCTGAATCTTCTGTCGCTTGTCTACATCCGAGCGACTATGTTAGGTCAGTGTGTCTCTTCACATCGCCAGAAGGACATACATGTACTCTGCCCTACCCATATCGCGCTTCTTATGTCGCTTGTCGTTTCCAGAGGCTTTTTCGTCCATCTCTTCGGTCGACCTGTGCATCATCTCTCTTGCGCTTCTTGTCGTTGTCAATCTGCGCCTCTGCAGCAGCAGCGCCGGCCGCTGCATCGATACTCTTCGCAGCATCCTCAAGGATTGCTGTAGAGTGCTCCATGCTGGAACCATGAACATGTGTGGGTGGCTCTAAAGGGTGAGTTCCATAAAATTGTCAAGCTCGATCGGCGTAGTTCCCGCATCAAGCTGTTCACGTGATGTTGCTACAAACGATCCTCTGCATACATAGTCGCTTGTCACGTCACTGTCCAATCATCGATAGTGATCTAGCCTAGGAGTAGGAGCAGGGGGGTGTTGCTCATCCCAGGTACTTCGTGGTGAAGTACTTCATGTCAGCGAGAGGGCCTGCGTTCTGCTCGACGTCGACGATGGCTGCCTCACCATCCGCAGCCTGCGACTTCTTCAACTCAAAGACTGCCTCATCGCGCTTGCTCACAGTGGCATAACCATTGGCCTTCTCCATCTGTCGCTCGTGCCTCTGTAGCATGACATCTGTACCTCCAAGAAGCTGCGTCAACTTCTCTTGCTTCGCAAGCAGAAGCGCTCTATGCGCCTTGAAGGCTTCATGCTGGTCTGCCAGGATCGTCTGTAGTCAAGGCGTGGATCAGCATCTGGAACGGCTGGGATTGTCGGCTTGGCTTCAGTTGTGATAGTTGGCTGAACATCCTCCATCGCTTGGTAGTTTTGAGCTCCAGTTGGACGACCAAATCGTTGGGCGCTCAATGTACCAGCATTGACCAATGCTTCGACAAGCTGGTCGCCTTCAAACCGATTGCGTTTCGAATGGGACGATATCTTCGCCAAGCTGAGCATTGATGGCGTCAATGAGAACCTCACGTTGTCAAACTGTGTGATGACACCAGCGCTGATGGCATCGTCCACCATGGATGCGAAGATGGCAGCGCGCATGTCCTGCGATTCGTCTGCAGTCTCTAGAGGCTTCGAGCTGATCCTTGAGATGGTGACCGATCTCCTGGCGAAGCAATTCGTCCCCCAGTGCCGAGCTCCTCTTGGTCTAGGGCACCCCTGACCAGTCTCAGCAGTTTCTTTTGACTTCCGCTGATGCTTGATCGGCATTGTAGTCCAAGAGCTCGTTTGCAAGGGTATCGACGACGTCAAGATTGTCGTCGTTCTCGTCTGCATGTGGGACAGTGGTAGATGCCCTTCGTCGCTGGAAGTGGTGTCCATGACGGCGTCCTGGATTGTAGAATGCGAGAGGGATCTTGATCTGCTTGAAATGCTCCACAATGTCGACGTACTCATCCTCGCGAAAGTTCCACTTCGTCCGATTTTCGAATTGCGACTCAACAAGGATGTTGTTGTCGGCATTGATACGATCGTTGAGAGACTGTGGGCGTGTTGGCCAGCCTGTCAGCATCTGCTGTTCCATGGTGCTTGTGGCCGAAGCGATGGACAGAGGGTGATCGCGCCAGATAACGCGAGGGAGGTGCAGCAGGTTCTGATACTCTGCCTCCTGACTATGGAGTTGGTAACACAACTCAAGCATGAGAGTGAATTCGTCGTCAAAGGGGTGCAAATTGGTTAGCTTGGTCATACTGTATGCTTTCGTTGACTTACTATCCCACTTCGAATTGCAGGTCAACTCAAGCCGTACGAAAAGGGGTTCGTGCGAACGTCCAGAGCATGTTCCAGGACCAGGCCTCTGGTCGTCGACCAAGTTGAGGAAACCAGGGTACGCCGCAGTGAGGTCCAGTGCATCTGGAGCGCCATGATGCTCCAAATAGCCTTCATGATGTCGATCATTAGCTGACGATCTTGCCGTCCCACCACACTCAAGGATCTTTCCTCTGGCCACACTTGGAGTCTGAAGATGGCGCTTCTGAGACCATCTGAAACCACCATGCCAGTCAGATACTGATGCTTGAGCAAATGCAGAGGTATGCTCTGATAGGACTTGATCACGGCCTGGCCACCAGCTTGCTGCATGTATCTGTCCTACACGAGTGACCAAGGAGGCGATGTCTGCCGCGGTTCATACCTCCAACGTAATCTCCCACAACTTGCAGGATCCCTGGCAGCCCCTATACTTGGCCATGTTGAGGCAGGCTGTTGTCAAAACCATGTTGGACTTGTCGTGACCAAAGAGGGTACCATCCTGTTGACGAATGCAAGGGTGTACAGCGTCGATGCTGATGTGGAAAGCTGATCGTCGTAACCGTAGGGGCGCTTCACTCCAGTATATGCGTCCAGATACTCATTGTCAGCACACTCGTCAAGTTGATTCGTGAGTGCATGATGCCATCAGCTAATAACTCTGCTTGCTTTTGGGCGGCAGCTTGCGTCGACGACATTCCTTTTGGACCAGATAACGAAGATTGGCCTCGATTGTCTTTGCTGTATGATTGGGATCGAATGTAGTGCCACCAGCGCAGTAGGACAGAACCGTATACCGTCTGCAGTGCCTTCACTAAGCGATTGCACTTGATGAAGTTCAAGCATGAGTGGCATGAATGGTGTGTCGTCGAACGCTCGTTTCTGTGCAAGTGCAAGTCACTGGTGCCGGATTGCCAGCGTCCATTGACTCTTTGACAAGGTCGATCATGCGAGCCAGATCCAGTGCCGATTCGATGAGGTCGCCGCTTCGTAGCAGTTTGAGACGTGCAGCATCCCAGAATGATGATAGCCATCGGCCATCGAAGGTGTTGATGGTCGCAATTGGCATGTTTGTTCGCATTGTAGCTGTTCAGCTAGCTCGGCTAGCACTGTAACGCGCATGGCGTACTGATTGAGGCCCATTGCGACTAGACCGGGAATGCTGCGAATGCCTGCATTTGTGGTGTGAGTGGCTTTAGGTGCGTGTGATGTCCACTGATATCCTTTTCTCGGTATGAGGCGATCTAGCTCTTTGCGTGTTGCGCAGTTTGCCATGAGCTTGTGGCAGCAATGGAGCATGAATAGCTCCTGGTCGCGCAGTCCTTCATGGTAGGAAACCACTTTCGTCCGGTGTCGCCACTTCGCTCTTCGATATCCAGTCTGCAGGTATTGCGAAGGTACCTGCAGCTTGCCGTGCACTTGTGTCTTCGGCAGTACAGCGTCATCCTTGCCTTGATGTAGATACAGTCGTCTGGCAGCTCTGGAGGAGTGTCGTCGTTGAAGATCAAGCCACGACGACGGGTCATGGTGTAGGTATTCTGCTCATTGGTCTCAGTGTCAATGTACAAGATCCGAGCCATCAATCCCACGCTCGGTTTGTATACTGGAACACGAATCCGCATCTTTTCGTTGAGAGCCAACGAGATTGCCGTCTGCATGATCATCGCTTTGGTCACGCCGACTGTGGTACACCCTTCGGCCAGACACTCAGTATGTTCTCCAGGACCTCAGCAACAGCCTCTACGTTGTTGATATCGCGGTAGTCGGCCTCCATGTAGTCTGTATGGAGGTTGACATCTTCAGTTCCTTCTTACCCTTTCGAAGCTTGAATCTAAGCGATGGGGCCTTTTGCGCCAAGACTCCATTAGCCTTTGTGAACTTTTCGCCATCGACCAGCTCGAATAGCACTTGTCCAGGCTCGTCTGCTCGCCTTCCTTGTAAGATTTGTAACGTCTTCGTACTACCTTCCAGGATGTTGTCGTCGGATTGCGAGCAATAGCGGCAGCGTGCATGCTCCGAAGTGAGTTCTGAAGTCGCTTGTTGACGTCAAGACCAGCGGTGCGGGAGTTTGTGACAAACTGAAAAATCTTCTGATAGGCTGTCATATTGGGATCGATTGTAGACAGGCTTAGTGAGCAGCTTCTCTAGGCCATCAAGATCGTCTGACGATCCAGCACTTCGTCGACGATCTGAGTCTTGCGGCGAGCTGGCTGCTTGCGTGGAGCTGGTCGCTTGCGCTTCTTCGTCTGTCCCTTGCGCTTGGCAGCAGCAGTGCTATTGTCTGAGCTCATCTCGTAAGCATCGTCGTCTACAGAGTGGTCAGCAGGGTCAAGCTAATCATTGTTCCATGCCTCACCTTGGCCACTGGGTCTTCGTGCTCGCTGATCAGATCCTCCAGCTCAGACAGGTCATCGTCAGACTCTTCTGATGTCTCGCTATCCTCCTGCTTCTTCTTCTTCCCTTTTTCTGGGCTACGCTGGTCTGTCGGCGTGAAATTCGCAGCCGTGCTGGTTTGGGTAGACTTGGTGGTTGCTTTGGCAGTCGAACTTGGTGATTCGTGACGATTTGCGTGGTGCTGAGGCAGCGCCAGGCTTAGCTGCACGCTTCTGCTTTGCCATGATGCTTTGGTGTGAATGTTATGCGTCGAAAGATGTGAACAATCGTTTGCTGTCGTTGATACGATGGTTGTGATTCGTGAGGGATGCTGGGCAATTTGATAGAGAGAAATTAAGTCACTCGAAGCAGGCACCAAGGTGTAAATTTGGACCGTGCGCTCGAAAGAGGTTACAGGCTTGGCATGCTGCGACTTCTACCCACTTCGCTGATACGCCCAAACGCTCATCAAAGCATTCTTGAGCGCCAACCAAGCCGACACCAAGTTGGGCGCACGCCAGACGCTCTTCGTAGCTTTGCACAAGCAGATGATGAATCTCCAGAAGGCAGACGACGACAAGTGCGATGATATCGCTGAGCGTCTACTTGGCTGTGCTGGTAGGTCTACCAACCCGTACCTAGACTGTGCTGACCATTGTTCAGATCTTCCATTGGCGCTGCGAGCTCGGGCTCACATGATTCTTTCCACCAAGGTTGGCTCTTCCAGCTGCGTTGAGCAGGCTGAGGAGGCAGTTCGCTTGCTCGATGTTGACGTACGCGCTCTGGCTGCTAAGAAGGGCGTCGATTTCCCAGAGTCACAGCTGCGCGAAGCTGAGCGTCTGTTGGCCGCTGCCAAGGCCCGATATCGAAGTTCAGGAGATCCGTAAGCAGAAGAAGAAGGCACAGGACAAGAAGCGAAAGGCGAAGGCGAAGGCCAAGGCCAAGTCAAGATGAAGATGGAGGAGCCAGCTCAGGGCGACAAGCAGGACGATCAGGCGTCCAAGGATGTAGAGCTCAAGAAGAGCGAGGAAGAGGTTGTAATGCGCGATGCTGCTGACGAAGGTAGCGCCCATACAAAGTCGAAAGATCAAGACCACCCAGATCCGCGAAGCATTTGCTGCAATCTCTTTCGGAGCTCATCCAGGTCAGCAAGGAACCATCAAACACGCTGACGATGCCAGCTCGCAAGCACTTCCCCACACCACCAGTATCTCGCGAGGTCTCTAACGCCGACCACTTGCAGACATGCTCCAAGCTCGCGTCCTTCTTACGCCAGCAGAGCAGTCTCGTTCTGTACTCGTGTCAAGCCACGTCTGGAAGAGTCCGACCAAGGAGCGAAGTGAACGCTGCCATGTCGACTTAATGTCAACAAGGCAATGCAGTTGCAGGTTCGCGGTCCTGCTGCTGAGTCTGCTTGATGGCTAGGGTGCCCCTATAGCGGCTTGGATGGGAATAGAGATGAGTTTGATGATTGTGTTGGTTGCAATAGGGTGATCTTGGGTAATGGAACATCGTCGCAATCCCAGTCGTGAGCACGAACGAGGTGATTGCTTGCAGGTTGGTTGGGAAGTAAAAGTATACAGCACAAACAAGGTATGAAAGAATGATATCAAGCACAACTGATGTGTGCAAAGCATCGCAGGTATGTGAGTGTTGTGTTGTGGATAGATGTGAGGTTGAAGTTAGAAGCTGGCAAGAGCCAAACACCCACATCTCCGCTGACCTCAGCAAAAGCTGTCTAGTGGCAGGAGCGATCTGCAGTGCACTAGTGTGACGGCGATTACATACAATTTTCACCCTTCGACTGCTGCAGAGTGTACCTTGCTGATTCTATCTCGCCTTCTCAGACATTGAACATCATGCGGCTTTTGACAGAGCGCTGAACATGTTGAGTCCACTGTCGACAGTACAATCACTGACGATGCCGGCATCTTACATCATCTCTGGAAGCTCTTTCTGTTTCTCCTTGCATCCAGTTTCCGCAGTCCTCATCTCATGGCGCAATCCCCTTTGGCAACATACGCTTCAAGAGAGATACACAGAATTGTATATGTTAATCGTAGCAGGTCTGCTATTATCAGGTGCGATGAAAACGCTCGAGTATCGCTATGCAGTGTGGTCTCATGAAGTCTTGGCGTTTCTGCTACATTGAGCGAGCGATGCCTCGTGGTCATCCAGTCCACCCAGACTTGCAACAGCTGACCATATATGACAGCTCCGACTCTCTCAAGAGTCTGGAGAAAACCTGGATAGCTTACGGATCTTCTCTCCATAGATGTAGAAGAGGATAGGGACCGTAGCAACGCTACAGTTAGGAAGGCGAGCAGGCTAGTGGCCCAAGGGACGCCCAATGAGTTGAACATGGCAGGCTGAAAAGAGGGAAGCCTGCGCCCATGCTGCTCCTCACCAAGCTGTTTGAAGCTATCGAGCTGTTGGCGTTCATCTTGTAGACGTCGATGAGGTAGTTCAATCCTTGCAAGAAGATCATGAGGACACCCATTCCAATAGGTGCGCAGGCAATGATCTGTGGCCATGGTGTGATCGCTGGGCTAGAGGTCCAGGCAAACCAGAAGAGTCCAATGGGCAGAAGAAAGGCTCCAACGATCATGGGACAGCCTCTCCTCAGGCACGACCGTACCCTCCTCCTTGAGCCTCCTGGCGTATCTCGTCTCATAAAGACAGCGATGAAGATTCCTCCCTTCACGACGCCCCCAAGATGCCAAGGAATGGAAGTGCACCTACGCCGCATTCCATCCACGCTGTTGCTGGAAGACGATTGGGAACACTTCGAAGAAGAGATAGAGAATGCCGTAGATGATCCCATGTAGATGGTGATGAGGACCAGGATTGGTTTCCATCACCAGCATTGTGAGTGGTCGAAGAAGGTATGTCTCGACAAGCTCCTTGGCGTTGACCTCTTTCTCGTCAAGCTGGCTGTGGAGTGCCCAATTCTTCGTTTGGAAGCGCAGCTTCTTGGCTCGTTTCGGGAATGACGGGTGCTGACGTCTCTGGGACGACGAAAATAGCGACGAGGCCAAAGGACGCTGCCATGATCAGTGTAAGCCAAGCATCCAGCCATCCAAGGTATGACATCGTGACGAAGCCTCCAATGATAGGTGCGATCGTTTGGACCAATGAATGTGGCCGCAGCGAAGACCACAATCGCACTCCCCCTCTGAATCGGGTCAACATGTCGTTCAGAGTGCCGCCTACGATCGCCAGCGGACTGCTTGCGAAGAAACCTCCCAGAAACGACACAGCATGATGGTCTCCAGATTCTGTGCGACAGCGACAGGGATCTGGAAGATGGCGAAGATGGCGAATGGGATGATAGAGGCAGCTTCCTGCCGAAGAGTTCAGAGAAGGGCGCGAAGATAATTGGACCCAAGGCCCAAGCCAAGGACGAACAAGCTGACACCAAGGATCATGACTTCCTCGCTGTGCCGAATTCTGAGCTGTAGGCTGGATAGCTGTGCTGAAGACAGATGATGCGAAGGTGACAACAGAGTAGTGATGCCAGAACGATAGTGATGGTCCACTTCTTTCTGTTCGACCAGTTCATTGGATTCTCTGGATCATCTGGACCATCCCAGTCGACGAGGTTTGGATCCTTCTCCTCCTCATCGTCATCAGACTTCTGTTGGCTGCTGCTTCTCCTCGTCGTCCCTTGTCTGCGCCGTCGCTGCTTCTCTCCACCATCACTGCTTGTTCGTCGCTGCTCCTCCTTGGAAGACGAGAGCCTGCGTCATTTGGGTCTCTGCCCCTCTGCCAGCGTGCTCGTATCAGATGGGCGGTGCTGTTCGGTAGCCATGGTTGAAGCTGTGCAGATCAGTGAGAAAGGTGAATTGACAAGGGTCTCAAAGAGATTTTATAGTCCTTACCCATTGTTAGCTGAAGTAAAGCATCGCAATGACAGCATCGGTGTTTGAGAAAGCCCATTAGGATGTTCAGAAGGAGTGACGTTATGATTGAGAGAATCTCAATCGATCTGAGTACATCGCAGAGTAGTGGTGCGCAGAGGTTGATCGCACCAAAAATTATCATTGCCTGAGCCTTTTACCCAGGGGCGATGATGCCCGACAGGCCAGTCGACCGCCTAAACCTGGCTAAAAGTTTGGGAGGGTGTCAAGGAATTTTTCTTTTTCCGCTTTTTGTCTTGTTTTCCCCCGGGTTTTTGAGCCTCACTGCTGACAAAAAGACACCTTTTCCGGGGTTTTCTCATAGATGCAGCTTTGGGACATATCCAGAGCCTGAATGTGCAGACATTCGGCCCCTTGCTTCACTCGTCCTGCCTTGCACAAGCTTTTGTTTTCTTTTGACGCGAGCTTGTCCCTCTGCGATTACGCCCGATTCCTCGGCTGTAGTAGGATCGCCGAACTCTAATCCCCACAGAACAAAATCGACTTCGCACCCCACCCAGGGGCCACGGCTGTAAGGACCGGGAAACAGCATCCAGAGCCATTGCTTTAGCGTTTTCGTGCGTGTCAGGGGGGAGCACAAATGTGGGATGCGCACAAGGATAGTGGGGCCCGCTCTCGCTCCTGGGTATCCCTAAAAACCGGGGTTTTGGGGGAAAAAATGCCGTGGGAGAAAGGGTCGGCAGGGCGATGGGAAAAGCGCCAGAGGTTTGTGCGAGACATCCTATTTAAACCCTTTCCCGGCCCAAAAGGTTTACAGTCCTGGGGGTTTTTCGCCCTTGATTTTTTCCCGTGACCAGCTCCTCACGATTCCAGTCCCTCCCCAGCTTGCTGCTGTTTCCCTTTTCTCTTTCCCCCTGCGCCATCCCAGCAATGCGTTTCAACGTCTGCAAAACCCTGGGAATTTTGTGTCCCTTTCTCTTGCGATCCTGAAGGTTGCCAAGAATGACTTTCCCG
>JAMXBC010000243.1:0-17500 GCA_024138005.1 Lumnitzera racemosa
ATTGAAATATTGTGCTAAATTAAACCCCAAAAATTAGAGCAGTTGGTATTTTTTTAATTTAAAAAAAAAAGTTTCCCCCGCTTTGTTTTTCTTAATTTAAAAAAAACTAATTGATAATCTTATTTTTTATTATTCTTAGTCTCCATTAAATTTTAAATAACGATTAGTTTTTCCCATTTTAAAAATTATTGATATGCTAGATTAAAGCGACTTTGTAACTCCCCAAAAACAAACCCTTTTAGATAAAGGGAGTGAGGATGATTAGTTACATTTTTAAGGTTTTAGTTTATTTTTTAATCATCTATTATTAAAAGATGTATTATTAAGGGGTTGGTTTTTAAAATCTGTAATTTTATTTGGGAAAATATTAAAAGTAGTTATGTTTTTCTACTTCCTTCTAAGGACGTATTTAATTTGTAAAATGATTATTTAAAAAGTGATTAGTGTAAACCTTTGGTTTCAAGTTTAATAAACAGTTATATATTTAACTTTACCCTTAATGTTTTATAGCAAAAAACTATTTAACTTACCATTAAAAACATAAAAAATTTAGTTGTGTAAAGGTTTAAAAGTGAAATGTTAGTTGTTTTTGGAAGCTATTCTTGATTGTAGTTAAAAAGTGGCATGTAACTCCTTTGGGCTAATTCTTTTAGAAAAATGAGGGTGAGAGAGATCATTTAGTTTTTGGTTTTTTGTACTTATTTTTTAATTGTCTATTTTTAAAATTTTGATTATTAAATTGGGTTAAATTTAAAAATCATGTAACATTAATTTGAATTTAGAATCCTTTTTTTTTTCCCTACCCCGATTAAGGAATATTCAATTTGTAAATATTTTCTTTAGAGTGAGTTGCCGAAAACATCTTATATAAAATCGGTTTTAAAGATAGCGATGTATAGTTAATTTATCTAGAATGGGTTTTTATGGGGGAATGTTATAATTCTACTTCGAGAAAACAGTATTTTCTTTGTAAGGTTGAAGTGAGAAGTTTGGTTTTTTTTGGAGAGATATTCTATGAAGACAGTTGGAAGTGGTATTGTAACTACCCCCAATTACTTGTTGGATCAGGGGAGTAAGAAAATAAAATGATGTCATTACATTTTTAAGGTTTTTCGTTATTTTTTTTTTATTATTAAAGTATATATTATTAAGTGAGGTTAAGTTATTAAATCATGAAGTTACTAGAAAATTTTGAAAATTTTAATATATGTTTTTTATACTTCAATGCTTAAAGGACATATTTGATTTGTAATTTATTTTAAAGCGTTAGTCATGGACCCTTGTTAAAATTTGGGTTTTCTGTGTTGTAAACTCGCTTTATCCCAAAAATTTTAAAAGGGGGAAATGTTAAATTTGTGCTTGAGAAAACAAATTTTGTGTCAAAGTTTAAAAGTGAAACTAGTTAGGTCATTTTTGGGGAGAGCATGTTTCGTGTTTTTTTAAAACCCTTACTTTTTTGGGTTTTTTCCCATTAGATTGAAATCAAATAAAAATTTTAAGCATATAAAATTTTTAAATTTGGTTTATGCTGTTGTACTTAGTTGATGCAAAAAGATTTAGGATTACCAATGATCAGTGAGTACCTATTTATTTTTGGTTCTTTTTGTGTTTTAAAGTCAAGTTGCATATCAGCAGGGATGTAGTATTTTAGGGCTCAAAAATTATTCACTAAGTTGTTGCATGGGTACCCTACCAAGAACGTCGATTAATGCTTTAAAAAAGGAAGCTTAGTCATGTTGTATCAGGTTATTGTTGAAATGGATAAAATATTACTAAAAAAAATTTTAAAAAGTTACCCCAAAATGAGAAAATAATGTTATAAGCTTCGGGTTTTTAAGAAGTATCCATACTTGAATTTTGGGTCTATTGAATTTAAGAGAAATTTGGGGATCTTAAGCACTAAAACTTATTTTTTTGGGTTTTTAAAGTTGTTCCTATGATAGTTTTTAAGGGTTTTTTGCCTGATGTATTACTCGTAATGCGTGTATCCCAACGGTGGGTTATGTGCACGCTTTGGTTCACCCTTTATATGGAAAATTTTTTTTTTGGAATAGGAAAATTTTTAAAAATGTTACTTTTTGGGTGACTCAAAAAGGGTAGGACCGATTTTTATGATATTATACTAAGGAAAATTTCAAAACATATTTTTGGGTAATATTTTTTAAAGTAGTTTAGCAATTAAACTTTTTAAAAATTTTTGAATTATGTAGCATCAAGAACGGAAAAGTCCTTATATAGTATTCAAGTTATTTTTTATTGGGGAAAAAAATTAAAAAAAAAAAAAGTTTTCTAACATTTTATGTTTTCAGAATCAGTCATTAACTTTTTTTTTAATACTTTTTCGCCCCTAAACCTCGTAAAAGAAATTTGGTAAAAAAAGGCCCTTTTCCTTTAAAAATTGTTTAAATGTTTTGTTTGGGGGGGACATGTTTTTAGTATGCAATTTCCCAACAAAGTATAATTTTTAAATAAAAAATGATAAAATAATTAAAAAAATGATAAAAATAATATAAAAAAAAATAAAAAAATGGAAAAAAATCTAAAAACAAAAAAAAAAAAACTTTTTTAAATGCATATCTTTAATTATATAGATTTTTTAAAAATATATATATAATATTTTTTTTAAAAAAAAATGATGTAGAAAAAAAAAATGGTCACTTTAAAAAAAACGGGTTTAGGGCCCCACTAGCAGAGGTAAGTAGTTTCCCTCCCCTTCCTGTTTGGGGAGAATGGTTATGTGACCCCCCCCTGGCGAGGGGGTGGGCCCCTACGGTCACCCAAAGAAAAAAAAAAAAAAAAAAAAGGAGGAAACCCCCTTTTGGTGTCCCCCCCAAAACCCTAAAAAAACCAAACCATTTTTTTTAAAACCCAAACCCCCCCCAAAAATTCCCCCTTTTAAACCCCCCAAAAGGGTAAAAAGGTGCCTAATAGCCACTTATAAGGCTTAGGGATCCCCCCTTTTAAAGGGGTTTGGGCCAAACCACGCCTTGGCTTTGGGGGTGGTGGGAAAAATTTTTTATTTTTTTTTAATTTTTTGAAAATTTTATTTTAAATTAATTTTTAATTAAAAATTATAAATATATATTACAAAATTAATTTAAAATTTTTGTTTTGTTTTAACATTTTATTTTTTTTTTCAAATTTTTTCTTTTTTTTTTATTTCTTTTAAAATTTTATTTATATAATATATTTTAAATTTAGTTTATTTAAAATTAAAATTAATTTTTTAAAAACGAATCAGATTTTTTGTGTATCCACATTGTAGACACCCCTTTTTTTTTCTTATTTTAAAATTTTAAAATTTTTGAATAAAGTAAGGGGTTCAAAATTTAGGAAAAAAAAAAAAAAAATTTTAAAATTTTTAAAAAAAAATAAAAAAATAAAAGGGATTTAAAAAAAATCACAAAAAATAAAATTTATATGGACAATAAAAAAAACGAAAATTTAGGGAAAATACAAAAAAAAAGAAAAGTAAATAATTTAATTAAAAAAATTTAAATTTAAATTTTGTTTTTTAAGGTTCATTTGGGTTAGGTTCCCATAAAGAGTTTTTAGGCTTGGGTTAGAATTAATCAAACCCTTAGGCAAATTTGGTATATAAAAATTTTAAAATTTGGCATATATGAAAAAGATAAAAGGGTAACAGCTTGATAGAATTATATTGTGGCTTGTATTTTAAATGAATGGTTTTTTTGGGGTTTTTTAAATTCCCCTATGGGCACAAAGTGTTTTTACTTTTTTCCACCCATGGATGTTATGTACTACATTTAGTTAGGGCTATGTGTAAACTTGACAAGTGGAAATGTTGATTGGAACCAGCTAACGTGGCCCTTATGTTAGCGAGCTATTTTTTTCCCCTTTCCCCCATTTTTCCCTTCATTTTCCCTTTTTTTTCCCCCAAAAAAAACAGCCTGTAGCCCAACTTTCCCTTTAATTTTTTTCATCCCAAAATTCCACATGCAGGCATATTTTTTTCTTAATTAAATCTTAAATTCCACATATTTTTGTGAATTGTTTCCAAAAAAACATGGTCAGATTCATTCATTTGACCTTTTCAAATCAAGTTTGAAAAATCGAGAAAAAAAGGGAAAATTTTGGGTTTTAACTATGAATTAGCCATTAAGGTCCATTTTTTCCCTATTCAAAAACTAATCCCCAAGCTCTCTCTCTCTCTCGCCTTTACTAAAACCCGAAAATCTTTGCCCTTGCCATAAAATATAGCAACCCACAAGAGTCGATCATACAAAAATTTTGGGTTAAAACCCAGTAGCAAACCACTCTCCAAAAATGCAACCCACAACAACATTTTAAAACCCCTCTCCGCTTTTCCATGCACTATCTAAACACAATAAAGGGAACATTGAGCCCTTTCGTTTCTTTTCTGCTCAAACCTACAGGGGTAGCAGAAACCCCGACCCTGTATTGCTACAAACCTAAATCGCCCCCCCCCAAATTCACAATTTTACTTTTTTTTTCCCCACCACAACTCACATTTTTACGAAAAGGGCCCTTCTCCATTAAACCCCCCTTTCCTCCTACTCGCACCACACATAAATACAGAAAACCAATCTCTCAAAAACCCCAAACCTACGAAAAAACCCTTTCCAAAGTAAGTCATAGTAATGCCAAAAAACCAATTGCACCCCAATAAAAAACCACATCCCCCTACGTCGATTCAACCCCTACCCCAACCCTTGACCCCTTTTGTACTACCCACCCCAAACTATTTCCACATGTTTGTTTAGTACCCAACCCCTTTCGATCATTTCCCCCCTAGATGAAAAAAACCCAAAAAATTCAATAAAACAGAACCTACTTTAGCAATTTTGTATGCCACCATAAACCCACCCTAATTATTATGAACATGCCAAAACCCAAACCCATCCAAATTGCACAACATAGGTTAAAAATCCCGCAAGAAACACACATCAAGGGCGACCTAATGAAACCCCAAACCCCAAAATTATACTACAAAAACAATCAGCTGTGCCAAAATAAACCAAAAAACCCCGATGGTGCTATCATATCATTACCCACCCTCTTCTCGACTACTATTGTTTTTTGACTTTTTTTAAAACCCCTTGGGGTTAAGTTTTAGCATCCAAAAACCCAAGAGCCTAACTCTCTTTTCAAAAACCAAGTCTTTAACTAAAAGTATGACAAAAAAACCCCACCTTCAATTAAATGTAAACCACCCCCAAAAACTGGGGGGCATCATCCCTATCCCCCCAATTCCCTAATTTAATCCACAAAAGCACCCTTCCACTTGTTTTGGGGGGGAACGAATTACCCAAAATTCTCTCCTCTGCTATCGCTTCTATCAGCCTTGCTTTAAAAACATGTCGAAGCAAGTGATCAATTTAAACCCAAACCCAGATTTTAAACCCGGTTCAACTCAAAGCCCCCAGATTCAACTCAAACTCGCATGTCCTTAATTTTGGGCCCCTAGCTTGGTTTCCCCTGTTTTTTGTTTTAATTTTTTTTTATTCTTTTTTGTAATTGCGAACATAATTGAAAAAAAAAAAAAAAAACCGAAAAAGAAAAAGAAAAAAAGAAAAGAAGGAGGTAAATTTGTTTTGTTTTTTTTTAGCCCTATTAAAACTTAAACAAAAAAATAAAAAAAAATCAAAAAAAAAAATCAAAAAAAATGCTTTCCCACTTAGAAAACCTTTTTCTTAAAAAAAAACAAAAAAAATTGATTTTTTTTAAAATTTTTAGGACCCCCTTTTACAATTTTAAAAAAATTTAAAAAAAAACCCAAAAATTTTTAAGCCCCTTTAGAAAATTTTTTTTAAAATAACTCGAATCAGGTTAAATTTAAAAACCTAATTGTTTTCTTAAATTAAAATCAACTAAACCTTTAACATTTTCGGAAAAAAATGTTACATTTGATCCGATTGATAGGTTGTGGGGCAACTCCAGTGATTGGCGGGTTCGACAGTGAATGTGTATGGAATTACACAAAAAGGAACAAACACAATCAGCGTTTGAGTAAAAATAAGGTTCGTATGACCACAAAACAAAATATCGCTCGAGTTTCAAAGGGAAAAAATTAGATGGGACTTATTAAATCCTTTAAATAAAAAAGGTTCCCCAATAATCCTTTAAAGGGGCCCAAAAATGATAAAAAGGAAAAGGGAAAGTTTAAAAGAGTTAATCGCATTAATAATTTGGTAACAAGTTTAAAAAAAGCTCAAAAAAAGGGCTTTACTTCAAAAAAGGAAATTTCCCAAAATTTGTGGGTATATTTTTCACTATCTGATTGTCTATCTCTCTATATGTTGCTAATTATAAATTTTTTATTTAAAATAAGCCCCAAAAAAGTAAAAAAATTTGTAAAAGGGCCTTTAAAAACCCAAAAGAATTACCCCATTTAAAATATTAACAAAAAAAAACAAACCGTGGGTTTCAAGAAGAAGTTGACATAAAATCATTCGTTTTTTTTTGGAAGGAGTAGGTTTTTGAATTGGGTGAGTTTTGACAGTTGGATATCGAGTTTGAGAAGGAGTCCTTGAAGTCTCAAAAGTTGGACAAAAAAAAACCCAAAAGGTCGGCCCCCAATTTTTGGGTTTACTAGAATTAGTGACATTAGTCTTCTTTTCCCGTCCCCGAAAAATCTTTACCCTCAAGTGTTTGGCCGTATACCCTCAAAAATTTCTCAGCAGACGAAAAAACTTAATGCCGAGTGTCTCCTTTTCTTCCCTTCAGTCTTTTAAGAAAAAATTAGCTCGACCTTGGGCAAAAGCTGCTCACCCTTTTGGGTTTGAATAAGTTGATTACAGCTTTGGTGGTTAGCGTCGATTTTAAAGGGATAGGTCAGCCTGGTTAGAGTTTGTTGTAGGTTGATTCTTTCATTACTATATGGTCGAAAAGAATTTAATCCTCAATGATAAACAATGGGGCGTGGGGGAGGATCCCCAAAAAAACTTCTCTTTTTTTGGGGGGTCAACCCAATATTTTCTTCCACCCTTCCCAAAAACGTACAAGTTTTAAAGGGAAAAGCCATCGGGGGTTCCCCTTTCCCAGTCTTTCTCACGGGTTTCCCCAAAAGAAGAAAATTTGCAGTTCATAGGGACCCGTCAAATTCAATATCGTTTCCCTTTAATCCCCACCCTTAAAAATGCTATTCGGGGCCTCCCCTCTGCACAGGGGACATCCCCCTTATCTTTAAAAACTACTTTAATCCAAAAGGTGGGGGAGGGTAGGTAATTTGGCATTTTTACCCTTCTCAAATGTTTTGGGTAAAAAACAACATTGTTGGGTTTCCCATCAACAAAAAGGGGAACGGGGTCTTCCCATTTAAAAAACATGAATATGAAAAAAATTTTCCCCTTTTATTTGGGATTGCCTTTAGATCAGATCGTTAGCCATCAGGGCAAAGAGTTCTTTTTGTTTCTCAAGTTAGAAATCCTTTTTCTATCGACTCATCTCTTGAATTCTTGTCCCTCTAACTTTTCTACTTGGTTTTTGGGCCCTTTCCCCTTTTTGGGCTTTAACCCTTTTTATTCGAAATTGAGAAGCAATATGTTTGTAGCCGGGAGCACTTGAAGCTTTTTAACTTCTCGAGCCTTAGTGCCGGGTGTTTTTTTTTCTCTCCCTTTTTTTGGTCTCGGTTTGATTTGGTTGACTAAACTCACATCTTCTTCTTTTTCTTTGCCTCTCTAAATTACTTCTCGAGTTAAGGTTCTTTTTAAAGGGTTGGTTAGTAAAACTTTTAATGCCTTCTTCCCCTCTATTTTTTGGGCTCTCAATCCCAGATTGATTGGGTTGTCCAAAAATTTAAAAACGTTATAATTCAACAAAATTTCAGAAATGTCTTCCCAAAGTCCACTTAAAAACCCCAGAAATTTGTGTGGTCCTATGGCTTGGAAATCTCAAATCTCTTTAAATTAAGGTCTCAAACTCCTACAAATAGTCTTCGTAGTGTTTTGGGCCTTATCTAAGGTGCTAGAAAGTAGGGAAAATATCTCCTGTTTGAAGTAAGTAAACAAAAAAACCCGTTGGCTCATTAATATTTTATAAGCCCCCAAAGTTTGACCCGGCTCCTCCCCCTTAGCACCCTCGGTTAGAAAACAAAACTTATCCCCCCAAAAGGCCTTATATATTCAACAAAGGATAAAAAAGCAAAACTTAACCTTTATTTTTTTCATCACACTTGTAGCACTCAAAAACTTTTCGACTCGGGAACCCAGTAAAGGGGAAATTTCTTCAGTTTGGCTATTTCTTTGAAATTTTAACAGTTTTGGCTTAATTTTTTATTAAGTCCCTTGTTTTGGGTGTTGGGGTTTCCCTACCCTTGCATTTTTAAACCTGGTCGGTGTACTTCGGATCGTTACTTTAGTTGGAGCTTTACTCGGCCTTAGCTTTCTTCTTCGAGCCCCTTTTAATTTGCCTTGGAGTAAAACATTCCATCATTACTTCTTCTCAGCATGGGTTTGGTTTTTTCTCTTCTTTTAGCTAATTTACCCTTTCTTGATTTTTTGCTCAACATTTTTAAAAGCTAAAAAATTAGACCCACTTCTATTAGTAGGGTTCTTTCCCTTTTCCCTTCCCCTTTAAACCAATACATCTATGGCTTTTAACAAAACCAGTCCAGTTGAATTGGGTCGAGGGAGTTTTTAAAAACCTGAAAACCCAATTTTAAATCAATGTGTCTCCTCAAGTTTTAAACAAGGACTATCACTACTGTTTTTGAAATATCTTAAAACATTTTTGTTCTTTTTTTTTTTTTTCCAATTTAATTTTTTAAAAAAAATTGAATAAACACGATTTTAAAAAAAACATAACTCGGGAAAAAAAGTGAAAAATAATTAACTTTGTAGTATTAGGACTGTTAAAAAATTCCACAACAACTAGAAAAAAACTACTAAATTTACTTTTTACTAATCAAAAACAACCAATACTACGACGAAAAAAAAAACCGAACAACACACTAAAATAAAGAATAAAACTAACAAATTTTTAAAAACCAAAAAAACCCAGCCCTTTGGGACGTCAAAAGGGATTCTCTCCAAAGTCAAAACCAAGATAATACAATATGGGTTTTGGACGATGAATGTATATGGAAAATAAAATACTGGGGTAAAAACCCAAAATCAAGGATGGAAAAAATGGGAAATTTTATAGGGACTCAAAACACTAAATATAAATGTAGTTTAAATTTTCAAATGAGAGGTTAGATGAAACTCCCCCTAACCCCACTCAAATAAAGAGGTTTGCCACAATTTTAAAGGGCCCAAATTTTTAAATAAAAATTGCAAAAAATTAAAGATTTAAATTGGGCC
The DNA here is from genome assembly GCA_024138005.1 of Lumnitzera racemosa. Classification (NCBI taxonomy): domain Eukaryota; kingdom Viridiplantae; phylum Streptophyta; class Magnoliopsida; order Myrtales; family Combretaceae; genus Lumnitzera; species Lumnitzera racemosa. The sequence goes on from JAMXBC010000243.1 coordinate 9,285, forward strand.
CACTAAATTTAAATCTAGAAAAGCAACCTCTAAGATTTCAAGAATGCTTTGTTTTAAAGGGAAATTTCTAAGTGTGGGTATATTTTTTTGTATCTGATTTTTTTTTTATATGTTTGTTAACTAAAAAGTTTTTACTATTTATGGGCAGGTTTAAAAATATAAAAAATTGTACTTTCCCTTTAAAACCCAAAAGGGAATTGAGCCGAAAATTTAAAAAAAGGGAAAAAAATTTACAAATATACAAAATTGTATGTTTAATAAAATTTAAGTGAAAATTAAAATCATTCGAAAGTCTTAGAAGGGCAAAATTCAAATTTTAGGTGGGGTTAACAATTGGATATCCGGGTTAAAAGAAGGTCCCTAAAGTCTCTTGGTGTTTAAACCCGAATACCTGAAAGGCTACCCAACAGTTCCCAAAGTAATAGAATTAGTCGACACTAGTCTCTCCATCCCGTCCCGGGAGTAGATTTTTTCCGGGAGTGCTCGACCATATTGTTTTTTGGCTTTTTTCGGTTGACGACAGACTTGATGCCGAGTGGCTCCTTTTTTTCCTTTTGGTCTTCTAGTATTATTAAACCTCGAAAAAAACTTTTTGGGGCCCCCAACTTTAAACCCTTTAAACCCTAAAATTTGAATGGGGTCGTTTCCCAAAACTTCCAAAAAGTAAAACATCGGCTTGGAGATAGTCGTGGGGCTGTTTCCCTATCACCCGAGGAAAAGTAAAAAAAAAAAAAAATAAAAAAATTTTTCCCCATTTTAGTTTAATTTATTAAATTCCCTTAAAATAAAGCCCAATTTTATTTTTTTCGTTTAAAATTTTTTCAAAAAGTGTTTTTAAAAAAATTTAAAAGTAAATTCGAAAAAGTTGGGGGGACTTGTAAGGTTTTTAAAAAGATTAGTTTCGGCCCAAAATTTTTTGGGTTTTAAAACCCTTTTTTTTAAAAAAAAAAGGGTTTTTTTCCCTTTTTTAAAAATTTGACTAATAGTTGGGTTTAAAACCGATCCATAAAATTCAATTCCCCCCAAAACCCTTTTTTTCTCAACTTTAGTCGGGGGACAACCCCAAAAAATGTTTTTTTGAAAAAAAAAAAAAAAATTTTTTTTTTTAACTCCTAATAAAGGGGATTAGTTTTAAAAAGGGTTTAAAGGGTTTTAAAATGCTAATCTTTGTTAAGGGAAAATTTTTTAAAAATTTTAAGTTTTAACAAACCAAAAACCCCAAAAAAAACAGAGATTTTTTTTTGTTTTTTATTAAAATGTTGAGGACAAAAATAGACTAAAAAAAAAGGTTAAAGTTTGTTTTTTAACTACAGGTAAACTTTGGGAAACTTTTTTATATTTACCCTTATTTATAAGGTAATTTTTGGATGTTTAGAATTTTTTAAACCTTTAAGAAAACTTTTTATTAGGTATGAGTATGTAGCAAACAAATTGGGGCCCTCTAAAGCCCAATGTAAGGTTTTTAAATAAATTATTTTCATATCTTTGTGCATTTTGGCTTTACACCAACAGGGCTTTACTTTAAATTTAAAAAATATGTTCCCAATATACCCCAAAATTATAAAAACCAAAAAAAAAGGGAGCTTTGGAGAAGGTTTTAAAGTGTAGAACAAAACTTTCTCCCTTTGTTTAAAATACTCAAGTTATGGGGGTTTTAAAGTGGGGGTGGGCTAATTTTTAAAGGTACCCTTCCTTATTTATAATTAGGGGACAAGCAATTACAATTATTAGATCTTTTTGCTTTTTTAATGAAAAACTTTAAAAATTGGTGTTCAAAAAACCTCAATAGGCTAAACAAAAAAATTTAAACCCCTAATTGAAACCAAGGGAAACTTTTTTAAAACATTTACACCAAACGTTCGTTCAAAACTTTCTAAATCAATATAAAATGGGCCAAAATTTCTTTAACCCTTTCCCCAAAAAATTATAAATAAAAATTTTTAAAAAAACCCAATTTAAATTTAAAATTTTGAATTTGACCCTGAATTAAATTTTTAAATTTAAAACCCCCCTATAAATATCAATCCTTGGTAAACCCCCTTATGTTTTAATATAAAAAAAAATCTAAATTATTTTTTAGCCTATAGATAAAATCATATGCACCAAGAAAAAAAACAAAGTTTTTACATGTGAATTTTTTGGGGCCCCCCCCTTGCTCTCTTTTTTAAAAAAACACCATAGAATATAACCAGTGGATGTCAATCGCGTCATTTATAGTACTTAGTAGTAAGTAAAATTATAAAACAACAAATTGAAACTTCTTTCAGGGAATAGTTGAAACATGCCCCAATATATAAAAATTTTTATTGTTTTTATCTGTGGCGTTACATATTTAAAGTAAAACTTGAAAAGGGTTTCTTTGTACCGGGTGTAGGCAGAAAATTTTTGTGCGAAATACAATTAAAAAAAAAGGGTTCTTCATTTGGACCCTCTAAAAAATTTCCCTTTCCTCCCCAAATTTGGGACCAAAAAAACCAAACCAGCCCAAAACCCAACCACCCAAATGCCAGCATATTAATAAAGATAGTCTGAACTTTAGAAAGTGGGGCCAAAATTTAATTTTAAAAAGTAGCATGTGCTCCAAGAACTTTGTAAGAAAATGGCATTTGGGAAATAGATAGTTAAGGTAAAATTTAAAACAAAATTTTAAAAAGGGTATAAACAATGTCATTCTAAGGGAAAAAATACACTTGGCTCATCAGGGGGAAAATCTATTCTGGCTTTTTCCCTAGTTAAAAAATGTTGCTTTTTCCCTTTTTTCGGTAAAAAAATCTGTAATTTTTCGCTCCACTTGCATCAGGACCACAATTTAAGGTGCATTTGAGGGTGTAAAAGCCCGGGCTGAGTAATGATGTTGATTTTTTTAAACCCCTCTTCATGTCAGTATAGAAAGTAAAAGGGAACGACAACCGTGGGAACCCAAACCCCCAAAGGTTTAAAATTACCTCGAAATTTTCTTTTTTTGAAATAATATTGCAGTTTGGGAAATGGAAAAATTATTGAAAGCTTTTGGTATGAACTTTTTGTAGTGTAGAGAATAGGGGAGGTGTTGATGGACACAAGAAAAAGGACCAATTGTTTAAAAAATTGTGTAGAACGATAGGGGAGAAGGAAAGTGGCATAGGATCCCTTTAATGGCGGGTGACATACTTTTTGCTTCTGTTTTTTATATTTTATTTTTAAATTTTTAAAGTATTAAGAGTATACATACTTTGTTTGTAAGAAATTGCTTTTTCACCCTGAATGCGTTGAATACATTTTTGGGATTTTTTTTTTTCTCTTTTTTTCCGATTTCATGTTCAGCAGGGGGGGAAAAAATTTTTAAATACATATTGTATCTTCTCTTGGGCCCAAAAGGTTTTATCAGTTCAAAATTTTTCTTTTTTGATTAAATGGGAATGTAGATCTTTGGAAATTTTTTTCCCTTTTAATTTTTTCATGTTAATGCTCGTTTGGGGTTTAAACCTACTAAAAACCTTTTGGAAAATTTATGGGACATGCGAAATCGTATAACTATATTATATATATGTATATAAAATTTTCCGGAAAAAAAGATTTAAAACCCTTTATTATTATTTAATATTTATGTATTTAAAAAGGGTTTAAATTAAAAAATTTTAAAATGTTGGAAAGATCAACCCCAAACATAATTTTGGTTGGGTTTAGATCTTTAATTACAAATATAGCGAGTAAAAAATTTATGGGGAAAAAACTTTTGAATTTGGTCAAAAATTTAAAGGTGGAAAATCAAAAAAAAAAAAAAAAAAATCAAACCCAAACCTATCATTTAGTTTTGGGGGTTGTTTCCTTTAAAATTATGATACTAATTACATTAGTTTGATATCTTTTCCAAATTTTTAAATTGCAGGGGACACGCTTGCAGGGGTAAACAAAAGGCAATAAAAATTTACATTTTGACTCTCCTAATTTTCTCATGGCTTTTTTTTTTTTCCTTACTTTTTCCCAAGTACATGTAATATCATAAAAAATTTAAAAAAACTATATTTTGAGGGAAAATTTAAAACTAAAAAAAACCTTATCCCAAAAAAGTTTAAAAAGAAAAGCCCAACAAAAACAAAAAGTAAAGGCCCCCTAAAGGGAAAATTGAAAATTTCCGAATTTTTACTTCCATTGAAGTATTTTGTTTTTATCCCGTTTTTCCCCCAAAAGGAAGGCTGTGATCTTTATGTGCTTAGGGAAAACCCACAAGTTTTAAAAATATGTTACTCTTTCCATCCAGATTTTAAAATTTTTTCCTTAATTAACTTGGGAAATTTTTTTAATTCTTATAGAAATTAATTCCTTTAAAAAATTTTTTTTTGGGCACAATTATTCGTCTCCTTGTTGTGTGTTTGAAAAAGTTGGGGGAGTTTTGCGGGTTCACCCGTCATCGGAAAACCCCAAAATGTGTTGTTTGGGTTTCGGGTTTTAAATGGGGGCCCGAAAAGAGCTGTAGACTGAGAGGGTTTTAAATACCTTCGCCCCATTTTTAAAAAGGGCGCTTCACTGAAGAAAAAGTAGATTTCATTTTTAAAGCTCCTTTAAACCCTCCTTGGCAAAAGGAAAGAGTGTCATTTACTTCGGTCTATCCTTTTTATATATATTATATTTTAAACTTGATAAAAAATAAGTACACGCTTCACAATTACACAGGGAGGGGAAAAGTATATTTTAGGGGAGCTTCTAAAGTTCATGAATTTAAAACCATGGACCAGCAATGGTTCTGTTACGAGTTTTTGAAAAAGTATGGGTTTTTTGGGGAAAAATTGAAAATTAAGGGGAAAGAGGGGCAGGTTTAGTCATTAACATTCACTTCTTTTTTTAATGTGGTCCTCAAATTTTTTTTTTTCCCTTAGAAATCTAAAACTTTTTCAAATTTCTACAAAGTTTAAAAATCTTTTTTAAAGGTCCATAAATTTTTCTGTCAATTTTTTAATACGTTTGGATTTTTTTAAATTTTTGTTGTAATAATATAATAATATTAAGTATGTTATTTTATTCTTTAAATAATAAAATTTATAATTTTAATTTTTTTTAAAATTACATCTTCATAAAAGAGAAAAAAACAAAAAAAGAAAGTAAAAAATTATAAAAAATTTTTCCCACTTTAGGCGATAAATTGAAACCCAAAAGGCAGAAGCCAATTATCAAATAGGGATGAAAAATTTCGTAGCTAATTTTGTTAATGTTAGAAAAATTGAAGATGAAAATAGTTTAAAAAAAAAGCATTGGGATTCAAAAAAAGGGAAATAGGGGAAAACAAAAGGGTTTGTTTTTTCCCCGTAAAAAATTTTAAGGGCATAAGGGGTTTTTGGAAAAATTTCCCCCAAGTTGTGTGTGTGTTTTAGGTTTTAAAATTTAAATAAAAAAAATTTTTATTTTTTATAATATGTAGAAATTAAAAAAATAGTTATTCATATTTTAAATTTTTTTTAAAAAAAAAAAAACCTTTTTGTATTATTTTGAAAAGTAACAATAAAATAAGATATAAAAAAAAATTAAAAACAATTTTTTAAAAAACTTTGAAAAAGTATTTTTTTATAAAATAAAAAAATTTTTTAAAAAAAAATTTACAAAAAAATGAAAATTTTCCTTTCAGTATTTCCAAAATGGGCCTCTTTATAAAAGGGTCAAATAGTTTAAAAAAAAAAAACTAAAAATCGGTCGGTTAAAAATTTTAGGTGGCCCCTCATTCCCGGTAGATTTCCCCGGAAAAAAATGCAAACGATGTGAAGAACTACGGGAACTGTCACTTGAGAAAAAGCTGAGTGTCAAGTTCCTATTTGATAAGATAAAAAGAAACTTTTGGGACTTAGTTTTGGGGGGGGGGGAAAAAAAGTGTTGGACCCAGAAGGCCACAACCATATGGTTTGGGACTTCTGGTTCCTAGGGCAGAAGGGTACTCCAGAGGTACCAAATTGTGAGCAATATTTATCATTGCCCAAAGGGAAATTAGTCCCCCAACACCATGGTTTGCAATAAACAAGGACAAGGAAAGACCAAAAACATAAAATTTCCTCCAGGGCTAAAGAAGAGAACTATAATGAAACCCCCTTGCAAAAGAAACGGGAACAAAAGGGGGGTTTGGGGATTTCTCGATGGTTTCCCCACTTTGAGGATGTTGGGTTAACGACAACGAAATATCTCTGATTGGGGGGACTTGATTTTGGACATGGATTTTTTGGAAAGTATTTCCCTTTATGAGCTTTTTTTTTTAAATTTTTTTCTAGAAAATGCGAAAAATTGACCAAAAATTTTTTAATAAAGCAAAAATTAGTTGTGATGTCTCCCCGGGGAATTTCCCTTTGGTTCTTGAATCTTAATTTTTTTTTTAAAATTTTTTTTGGGATCTTTTTCCCGTCGCCCAATGTATGTTTTCCAAATTGGGCTGTCATTTAAAACTAGAAACCCAAATTTCTACTATATTAGTTATGGTTTTCCCTTTTTATATTCTCCTTTTTCATGGTGTCATTGATCTACCATTGGCAATGCGTCGTTGTCCCATTTCTCCTTTAAATAATTTTCCCAAATTCCTATCCAAAATCTTTACTATCTATCTAAAATTGCCTAAATTAATTCCCCATTGTAAAAAATAGCAAAAGGGTTGGGACTTGAAATTTCCAATGAAAATTTTAATTATGAATAAAATTTGTAAAAGGGAATTAATTGAAAAAGCCCTTTTTAAATGTCTATAAAAGGCTGACGAGATTCAATTTGGTGATTTACTCCCAAAAAGGGAAAAGGAGTTTAATAAAAGGGTAGATGCCCTCGTTAAGAAAAATGTCTCGTCTCTTTTTTTTCCCATAAAATAATTTTTAGAAAAAATGTTATATAAAAATACAGTTTTAAAAAATTTTTCTTTTTTTTTTTTTTTTTTCTGATAAGAAAATACTTCTTTAAAAAATAACACACTTTTAACAGGCCAAAAAAGAAAAAAAAACAACAGCTTAGCCAACGTCAGGGGGCAAAACCCTGGGTAAACAACCAAAAATCAAAACTTTTGAAAGTTTTTTGGAGACAATAGCAAAAAAAAAAAAAAAAACCGGGGGGAAAATTGGGGTTTTTTTCCTTTTTTTTTTTTGGCCCCTTTTTTTTTTTTGGGGGAAAAAAAAAAAATTTAAAAAAATTTTTTAAACCCGGGAAAAAAGGGTTTTGGGTTTTAAAAATTTTTTTTTTGGGGGGTTTTTCAAAAAATTTTTTTTTTAAAATTTTTTAATTTCCCCCCCCCCGGGGGGGCAAAAAACCCCCCCTTTTTTTTTTCCCCCCCTTTTTTTTGGTTTTTAAAAACCCCCCCTTTTTTTGGTTTTTCCCCCCCCCCCCTTTTTTTTTAAAATTTTTTTTTCCCAATTTCCCTTTAAAAATTTTTTTTTCCCTTTTTTTTTCCCCTTTGGGTTTTTTCCTTTTTTTTTTTTGGAATTTTTTTTTAAATTTTTGGGGTTTTTTGGGGGTTTTTTTTTAAAACCCCCAAAAAAAAATTTTTTTTTTGGGATTTAAAAAAATTTTTTAAAGGGAAAAAATTGGTTTAAAAAAAAATTTTTTTTTTAAAAAATTATTTCTTTTTTAAAAAAGGTTTAAATCCTTTTTTTCCAAAAATTTTTTTTTCCCAAACCCCTTTTTTTTTAAAACCCTTTTTTAAAAAAAGGGGGGAAATTTTTGGGGGGGAAATTTAGGGGAAAATTTTTTTAAAAAACCCCTTTTGGGGTTTAAAAAAAAAAAAAATTTTTTAAAAAAAAAGGGGGGTTGGTTTTTTTTTTTAAAAAAAAAAACCCCAAAATTTTTAAAAAAAATTTTTAAAAAACCTTTTAAAAAAAAAACCCCCCCAAAAAAAAAAAAAAAAAAATTTTTTTTTAAAAAAAAAACCCCCCTTTCCTTTTTTTTTTTTCCCCCCAAATTTTTAAAAATTTTTCCCTTTTTTTTTTTTTTTTTTTTTCCCCTTTTTTAAAAAAAAAAAACTTGGGGTTTTGAAAAAATTTTTTTTTTTGGGGGTTTGGGGGTGGGGCAAGGGGCTTTTTTTTTTTTTGGGGGGGGGCCCTTGGGGGGGGCCCCCCCTTTTTTTTTTTCAAAAAACCCCCCAAAAACCCCCCCTTTTTTTTTTTTGGGGAAAAAAAAAAAGGCCCGTTAAAATTTTAAAAAAAGAAAGAGGAAAAAAAAAAGGGGGGGGAAAAAGGGGGGGAAAAATTTTTTAAAAAAAATTTTTTGGGGGGGAAAATTTTTAA
>JAMXBC010000243.1:25000-32439 GCA_024138005.1 Lumnitzera racemosa
ATTTTTTAAATTTTATTTTTTTAAAATTTTGAAAAAAAAATAAAGGAAAAAAAAAAAACGTTTTTATTCCTTTCTTTTTTTTGGTTTTCTAAAAATGATAAAAAGAAAAAAAAAAACAAAAATACATTTTAAAAAAAATTAAATTTTTTAAAAAAAATCAAATAAAATTAATTTTTTTTTAAAATTTGGTTTATTTTTAAAAAAATTTTTAAAATTTTTTGGGGGGAGGGGGGCAAAATTCAAACCAAAAAAGAAAACCCCCTTTTAATTAAAAAAAAAATTAAGGATTTGCGTTTGGGTTTTTTTTAATTTAAAAAAATTGTCTCCCCTAAACGAAATTTTCCAAAAAGGGACTTTTTTAAACACAAACCAAAAAAAATTTCTTAACCGTCAAAGCAAAATTTTCCAAAAAATGTTTTTATTGGGTCATGGGTTTAGGCCCCCTTTTCCCCCCTTTGGTGGTTTTAAGGATTTTGCGGGGGAATTTTTTTTTAAAAAAAAAAATTTTGAAGTTTTGGGGATTTTGAAAATTTTTTATTTTTTTTTTGGGGGCAAAAAGTGCCAATTTCCCTTTAAAAAAGGGGGTGTTTTTATCTAGAAAAAGGGAAAAAGTGGAACCTTTAAAAAAAAGGGAGGGTTTGCAGGTCATTTCCGGGGTTTTAAAAAAAAGGTTTTTGGGGGAAAAATCCCCATCTAGTGAAGAAGGTTGTCAGGTTTTTGGTTGTTATTTGAGTTCCAAGGTAGGAAAAAAAGGTTAATTAAAAACTCTTAATTTTTGGGGTGGGTAATAGTAAAAACCCCCGAAAAAAAGGTTAAAAAGAAGAATTTGTCCCGGGGGCTTCTAACCCCGATTTTCCCCCCCCAACATTATTAGATTTTTTTTTAAAAAGGGCCATCCAAAAATTTTTTTAAACCCTATACAAAGGGGGATTTTTTTTTTTGCAATGAATGCAATTGTTAAAGGTCAAAAAGTGATAGGGCCCCCAACAATGGGGTCTTTTTGCAAGCATGCTGAGGAGCCTTGAAGATCAAAGAACCCAAAAGATTTTAAAACCCCATACACCAAAAACTTCTTTCTTTTTTTTTTTTTTTTTTTACTGAAAAAAGAATCAAGCCAAATACATATTTTCACCGGGTCGTCTGGTTTAATAACATATTTTTCATTTATACATCGTTTTGTTTCACCCTTTTTTTTCATTTGTTTTTTGTTTTCGACCAAATTCAATGACTTTTTTTTTTTCCCTAGAGTAACTTACGGGGCAATTTTTATAAATAAGCAACAATATAAATAAAAGTGTTAGTGCATTTAAAAACAAAGATATAAATTTTAAATAGTTTGTAAACTAAAATTTTTTACAATTAATGATTAATTTTGGCATGTAGACACATATTTTTTTTAATTTTATTTAAGAAAATTATTACATTAGGTGAAATTTTGGGAATATTTAGCAAAAACCAACTAGTATCTAGTTGGTTTTAAAGTCAAGTTAATTTAAAAAATAGTAGAGTTTAAGCTCAAAAATTTTTTTTCGCTAAGTTTTTGCATGGGGTGTCCCAAGAATGTCGATTAATGCTTTAAAAAAAGCATAGTATATGGAAACGTGTTATTGTTGTACTGGGAAAAATACCCAAAAATTTAAAATTTAAAATACCAAAAAATATGTTAAAATAAGCAAAAAATTAAGGAAAATTAATTAAAAAAATAAAGAAAAATGCTAAAAAGTATAGAAATTTTTAAAGGGATATTGACAAGCTGAGAAACAAGTTAAAAAATCAACAAAAAAAATTTTAGTCAAAAGAAAGAAAAAAGGGAAAAGGAAAAAAAAAAAGGAAAAAAGACATTTGGGTTTAACAAAAAATTGCATGAAAATCCTAAACACCCCTATAAATTCAAAGCATCTCTTAAACCATCTTGGCCATGTTAGTGTCCAAAAAAAACATAGGGAAAATGAAGAGAAAAATAACTAATTTTCAAAAACTATACAAAATTTTAGTGAAAAGGGTTTAAGAAGAACTCATACCTATGACCCCTAGAAAGGAATGACCATCACCACCCAACAATAAACCACTTTTGGGGTTACCCATACATAGTAGCCCGCAATGGGTGAAAGCTTTCGTTAGGTGAGTGTAACTTTCTACCTAAATTTTTTTTAATTTATAAAAAAATCAAACAGATGAAAATTATGAAATTAGTTTTTGGGGGATTTTTGTAATAAAATTAAGGAAAATTGAATTTGATAAAAATTTAAATTCAAGGTTCTGTTCTTAAGAAAACACTAAGTCCGAGCTAAATTTTTATGTTTGATTTAAATGACCTAAAAAATAGGTTTTACCAAAAATTTTGTTTGTACTTTAGGGGAATATTATATTTTTATGAAGATTTTCTTTAAAAATTTAAAAATTTTTAAAATTTTTACTTAATTTTTAGTTTTTAAAATCATAAATAAAAGGGAATATTTGGTTTATTTTATGATTTTAAGGCTAAATTGGGTTTAAAATTTTCAATTTTGGGGGTTTTAATCATCTTAAAATGTTATTGGGGTGAAGGGAAATTTTTAGCATTGGGGGAGTTGGGAAGGCATTATTGTAATACTAAGGGGGAAATTTTAAAATTTAAAAAAAATTACGGTTAAATTAAAATATTAAAGTACAAATTTTTAAAAAAATTAAAATTTAAAACACCCAAAAAAAAAACCTTAAATTTAAACAACATAATAAATTTTAATATTAATTTTTATAAAAAAATAAAATTTTTCTTAAACAAGATTTTTTAAATTTTCGGGGTTTTTTAATTAAATGGAACCCTTTAGTTAATTTTGCTAAAAAGGCCAAAATGTTTTTGTCCAAATGTATTCAAAAATTTTTTAAATAAAAGTATTTATAAATAGGATAAAATCTCAATAAAAAAATAATTGAATTAAAAAAAGAAAGGGGGAAATTTTTTTAGGAAATTTTAAAAATAAAATTATTTTAATTTTAATTCTATTTTTTTAAAAATAAAAAAACCATCAGTTTTTATTTACATTTTAATCTAATAGTACCGAAAATTTTTGTTTATTTTTAAAAATCAACTTAATTTTTTAATTTAAAATAATTTTAAATTCATTAAAAAAGAAAAAAATAATTTTTTCAATTATTTGTAATATTTTTTTGAAATTTAATAAATTAGGTTTTAAATTTTATTGTCATTAAAATGCTTTATGGAAATTTAAAATTTAAAATTTTTTGGATTTAAAAAATTTAAAAAAAAATTAATTTTTAATAAAAAATTTTTAATAATTAAATTTACATTTTATAAATTTATAATTTAAATTATAAGATTTATACTTAAAAAATTTTTTAAAAAATTGGGGAATTTTTTACTCCTGGAAAGTTTTTTTTTTTTTTTATAGAAACTTTTTTTTTTTAAAGGCCGGTTTCCCTTTATTCAGTTATGATTAAAGTATGAATTCTTTTAAACCCCGTATAACTCAACCAATCAACCATCCAAATTTAACCTTTACTATTAAATGTTCGCAACATAAACCAATTCACAAAATTTATATAATCTCGAAAAACTAATTCATTTCTTTTAAAAAAAAAACTACTTTTTAAACCTTGGGTTTTAAATTTAAATCAAAAAATTAAACTATTAATCTAAAACCTTACTCAATCCAATTTTGAAGGTAAAGTTTAATTTCATTTGGAAATAATTTTCCCTTTTTAAATTTTAAACTTGATGGGCAATTTTTTTGGTTTCACGTTGGTAGTAATTTGGCTACCCAAAATTTAATGGTAAATTTAATTTTTACTTAAAAATTGTTATTAAATGTAGTTAATCATTGTTAGGAGATTTTTATTATTAAAGCCTACTTTGTTGTTAATTCTGTGTTAAACTTAATTTATTATTATATTACTTGTTATGTAAATTTTTAGGGATTGAATTTTTATTATAACTTAGGTATTACTATCATTACTAACAAAAATGTTAATATTTGTAATGATTATAATTTAATATGTTTTTTAAAAACTGACAATTGAGGATTGGTCGGCCCTTATTTAAATAAAAATTTATCTTTTTAATAAATAATATAAAAACCAATTAAATAATTTTTAATTTTAAAAGGGTTTTTACTATAACTTGGGAATTGTTAAGGGTTTTGTTTTTACCATCAATAGCAATTTATTTAGTTTTTTTGTTAAATTTTAAAACCCCGGAAAGGTGTGTAACAATTTTATTCCCCCTTTTTTAAAAAATTTTTTTAGGTGGGTTTATAAAAAGTTTTTTTACTTAAAATGTTCGTTAAGAAATTGTAAATTTCTGTTTAAAATTTGTTTAATAATAGATTGCCAAACTTTTTAATTTTAAATAAAATCAGAATACAAAATCCCAGATAATATAATGTGAGTACAATTTTAAAAACTAGGATAAATTTTTAAATTCATTTTAATTTTTTAATTCATTTGTGGGTTTTTTTATTAATTTTTTTATATAGGTTTTAAAAAACCATTTAAAAGTTTAGTTATTTAATTTATTTTCTAAAATTTAAATTAAATTTAAATTTTTATAACGATGGAAAAAATTTCAAAGTACAAACAAAAATTTATTACAATAATTTTATTAGGTTTAAGATTATTTTATTGACATGAATTAAATGCCTTAAGTATATACTTCATTTTTGTTTTGCTACTCTTTTTAAAAATTTGAATATCATTTCCACCTTAAATTGGTTCCTAAGATTAAAACAATTTCTTAAAATTTTGATTAAATACTTTAAATTTTTTTTAATTTTTCTCTTATTTTAAATTAAGTTTAACTTTTAATTAAATTTAAACTCCCTTTTGGGTTTTTAAATTCTTAATTAAAATAAATTTTTTTTCTTAATTCCCGATAAATTTTTAACCTTTGTTTATTTTTTATTTTTTATAATTCATATTTTTTTAAATTTTAAATTTTAATTTTTTTAAATTATCTTTCAAAATTTTAAATTTAATTTTCTCATTTTCCCTTTTCATTTTAATGTTATAATTTATTTTTTTTTTTATCTTTAAATTTATTTTTTCAATTTTAAATTTTAAAATTAAAAAAAATTAAAAAAAATTTTTTATCCATTAATTTTATTTATAAAAATAAGAAATTTTATCTTAATTTTAGTCAATTTTAAAATTTTCTTTTTGTTTTCAAAACCTTACTTAATTTAATTTGGGTTGGGATTTTTAAAGTAAAAAAAATGTAAAATCCAATAATTTATTCTTCATTTAAAAAAATATAAGTGGGCCCCTTAATAATTTTCGGTGTTCCACATAAAAAGTACAAAAAACTATTAAATGGGGTTTTTAAAAGGTTTGGGCCAATTGATTTCTTTTGATTATTTCCCCTTTGGGTTTTTTAAAATTATTCTTTTTAAATTTTTATTTTGTTTGCCCAAGAAAGTTAAAAAATCATTTTTAATCAGGAAAGGATTTTTAAAAACCCCTTTTACAACTTTGTATTTTAATTTTTTTTTTTTACTTTCTTTATTTTAATATTCAGTTTGTTCTAAATCCCTTACTTTTTTGAAATAATCCTAATCTCTTGCCAATTTACCTCGGCAAAGACTTCTCAGGCTTTGGTTGCAACAATAACCTTGATAATATATTTCAGGTTTTTAACAAATTAAAAGGGAAAAATAACATTAGAATTTTTTAAAATTTTTAGATTGAACTTTCTTTTATAAATTGTGCAAAAAAATTTTACACCAAAATAAATAATTTTTACTACTTTTTAACATCCTAAAGGCTTTTAAAAAATTTTCTTTAAAAGTACAAATTTATTCCCCCAAAAGACACAACCCTTTATAATTAGTGAGTAAAAAAAAGCAAGAAAAACAAATACTCATTTTTCCCAAAAGGGAAACCCTGAACCTTTGTTAAACTATCAAAAAGTTTTAAAGGACTTAAAATTTATCTATAAAACATTATTAAAAGAAAAGTAAATTTTGTGGACTAACATTGGGTTTTACCGCAAACCAAATTAAACACAACATCTTAAACCACAAAAATTGATACAATCCATTTTTTAAACCCCTTTTAAAGGGAGAAATGGGTTAAAAACACATATAACTCCCTATATACTATATTTAAATAGTTTAATGGGTTTAAGGGTTAACAATTCAATGGATTTTTTATCATTATTTAATAAATCGGGACAAAATTCAAAATAAAAAGGGGCTATTCCAACTATATTTGGGAGGAGGTTAATTTGGGAATAATTAAATTTTCTTGCAGTTATTACCGGAATTTAAATTTCATTTGTGGTGATTCATTTAACATTACCAAAATTATTCAGCATTTCTTTTTTCCCCATTTTGTTTTTATATATGTTTTATTTTAATTCGGAAAAAGGGAAAAAATTCTTAAAAATAAAATTTGGAAAAAAAATTTTTTTTGTTGTAAACCTTTAAATAAATTTTAAAAAGATTCCATTTAATAATCTTTAATTTATCCTTTTTTAATTTAAAAAATTGTTTTTAATTAGGAAACTTGACAATTTGGGTAAACAAAAAACTTTAAAAAAAAACCACCGAACTGTGAACTTTTTTAGTTTTTAAAAAACAATTCCCCTAAAATCAAAAAACACGAAGTTGGGGGAAAAGGCAATAAGTCATGACAAAATGAAAAATTTTAATTGGTAATGCCCCAAAATTGGGGAAAAGCTTTTTTTGTTAAAAGGAAAACTTTTGTTTCTTTATTTTTGATTATAATTATATAATTTAAAGCAAGCAAATCTTTCAATTTTTAAATATGTAAGTCCCAATTAAAATTTATTAGGGTTTTAATTTACTGACCCTTCAAACAATTTTAATGGGTTTATTAAAACTAATTAAACTTTTAAAAAACGTTATTTACTTATTTTATAATAATTTAAAAGTAAAATTAATATTTTCTATTTCTTTTTTTAATATCCTTTTATAAACCTTGGTTCCTAAATTTGAATATTTTTTATTAATGAAGGTTTAAATTTAATTTTTTTTTAATTATTTAAATTTTAAAAATCTAAATTCAAATTTAAAAATTTTTTAAAACTTTATTATTTATAAATTTTAAATTTTTTTGGAATGTATTTTTATTTAAAATTAATTAAGCTTTTAATTGATATTTTTTAATAACTATAGATTTTAATTTAAGTTTTTTATTGTAAAACTTCCTTTTTTAATAAATTAAAACTTTTTAGAGACCAATTAATTTTTTTTTTAAAAAATTTTAAAATTTTTTTCTATTTTCAATTTATCAGTACTAATACAAATCCCAAAAAAGGTGAAAAAAAATTTTTAAAAAATTAAAATTTTTCCTTTTTTCCCCCCTTTTTTTAACTAAGATTTTTCATATATCACATTAGGAAATTTTTTTTGGGTTTTTTTATGAAAAGGGCTTTTTTTTAATCTTTTCAAATTTCCAAAAAAAAGTTTTTTAAGTTTTAA
>JAMXBC010000244.1:0-32439 GCA_024138005.1 Lumnitzera racemosa
CTAATTTTTTGGTTTATGAACAATCAAGGGAATGAAAAAATTTGCTTTTTTTTAATCTTTCTTTCAAATAAATTTTTTTTTTTTTAAAAGGTTCCAATTAGGGAGCTTAAACTTTTTTCTTTTGACTATTTTTTTTTTAAAAAATATCGAGTTTATTTAAGGGAAAACTATTATAAAAAAAATCCTAAAAAAAAAAATTTAAAAAAAAAACTAAAATTTTGTAAACCCCAAATATAATTAAAAGAGGTTTTTAATTTTAATGTATTGAAATTATATTAAAAAAAAGGAAAATAATTATTAAAAATTTTGGGGAAAAATAATGTTAAAGAAACAATTCCTTGCCCCTAAAAGGCAAAAATTTAAAAACCCACCCAAGAAAATTCAACATTACAAATTTTTCCCAAAAAGCTTTTTATTTTAAAAAATTTAAGAACTTAAAAAAAAAAAAAAAATATAAACTAAACCAAATTTTTTAATTAAAAGAAGATTTCTTTTATTCTAACTACTTTTGAAAAGTAAAAATTTCCCTATTTTTTAAAAAAACATTTAAAAAATTAAAGTTTTACTTTTTAAAAATTTTAAATTTTAAAACACTAAAAAAAGAAAAGGGCCCTTTTATTTTTAAAACCTTTATAATTTGGGACAAAAAAATTTATGTTTTGTCATTTGGGTTTAAAAAAACCCCCTTTTTTCAAGGGGTTTAAAAACGTTTTTCTCCTTTGGAAAATTATCTCATTTCTTTTAAAAATACTTTTTTATTACTTATAAAATTGAAAATCAATTTGGAAGGTTATGATTAATAAAAACTTTTAATTTTAAAAAATATTTTTTTTACCTTAATTAATTACATTTTTAAACAAAGGGTTAAAAAACCACCCAAAGAAAAATTTTGTTTTCATTTACCCCTAAAAACGTTTTAAATTTTTTTCTTAAAATTTTTTGAATTTATTTTAAAATATGAACAAACCAATCCAAAAAAAAAAAAGATTAGATTAATTGGAAAAAAGCAAAAAAACCCTTTAAAGGGTTTTTATTTTTTTTAATTTTTATATAATTTAAAAAACCTACCTTTTTGGAAAACTCTTTTTAGAAAAAAAGGGGGCATTTGGGGAATGAGTTAAATTGCTTGTTTTAAGAATTAAAAAAAAATTTTTTTTTTTTTTTTGGGTTTTAAATTTTTTTGTAGTTACCCCTTAAAATTGGTAATTAAAAATAAAAAAGGAACCTAAAAAAAAATTTAGGACAAAATTTCCCAAAAAAAATGGGCCCGGGGTTTTCCCCTTAAAATTTTAAATTTTTAAAACCCCAAATTTTTTAAATTCCAAATTTCCTAATTTAATGTTTTGGTTTTTTCCCGTTGATTATTTCAATTGTTTTTTTTTTGACAAAAATTTTTTTTTTACTTTATATTTTAATAAAGAAAAAATTTTTTTTATTTATTTTTTTTTTTTGATTTTTTTATATTCCTTTTTTTTCCTTATGAACATTTTAAAAAGCTGGGGAACACTATTTTTAGTTTTTACCTCTATAATAATTAATTTTTACTGCATTCAAATTTTTTAAACAAAGTTTGCTAGGCATTTTTATTTTCCCCAAATTTAATTTTCAAAAATTATTAAAAAATCATTTATTCTTAAAAACTTGTTCCTTAAAAAACTATTTTAATTTTAATTGCAAAATGGGGTTTAAAACCCTCCCATTTCAAAAAACCCTTTCAACATATTGATTATTTTTTCATTTAAAAAAAAAAAACTAATTATTATCTTTTAAAAACCCTTTATGTTTTGGGGCCAAACTTTTTAATCATGAAAACATTTTCCCCAAAAATATTCTTTTTGACAATAGAAAACCTTTCTAAAAAAAAAATTGTAATTTTGATATATTTTTAAAAAAACCCCATAAGGATTTTAAAAATTAAAAATTTTAACTCTTTAAAAAAAAGGAACTTCTACTTCCCTTGGGGACCCCAAAAGGGATTAAAGGGGAAATTAAAATTTTTCCCTATTTAAGCCATTGGTTTCTACTAAATAAAAATTAAATGAAATTAAAAGGGGTAAAGGGTTTATAATATAAAAAAAAGTTTTTATTTAAAAGTGTGTTTTGTGTTTAGGGTACACAATTTTAAAAATGAAATTAGTTTTTTTTAGCTAAAAAGAAGGATTTTTAAAAAGTTTTAAAATATGACCTTTAAAAAACAAAATTTTAAATTGGTTCCTTGTAATTTTTAACTTTTATTTTTACAAAATTTTTTAATACTCAAAAAAAAGCCTTCAATCCTAAAAATCTTGGCAAAGTTTTAAATTAAAGGGGGGCCCTAGGGTCCTTTCACAATTGTGTAGGAGCCAAGCCCCCCAAAAAAAAATTTTACTGCAAAGCCAAAAAAAATAATTGGGAAAATTATTTTTTAGAATTTTTGAAAGGTTTTTTTATGGGATTGACCTTTTAACCTAAATGCTTATTTACAGAAAGGATTTCTAAAGAATTAATAAGGGATTGAACCTATTTTTGACAAAATCTAAAATTTAAAATGGGAAAAAATTTTACCCTTTTTATGCACATAACCAAAAAAACAAAAATTTTTAAAACACTTTTAAGGATAATAAATACCCCTTAGTACCCTCCCCAAATTATAATTTTAAAAATCAAAAATTTAGTTAAAAAAAATTATTTTTTAGTTTCTTAATTTCCCAAAAGAAAACCCGGTAAAATAAAAAAAGGGAAATCATGTTTTTTTTTTTAATTTTACCCCCTATTTAAATTTTTGCTTTAAAAAAACAAAAACAAAAACTTAGGAAAAAAATTAAAAAAATAACCCCCCCTTTTTTGTAAGTAGGGGTTTTATAAATTTATTTCAAAGGAATTTTGCACAACAATTAGGCCTTTAAAAAAATAATAAAAATTTGATTTTTTTTTTATTTTAATGAAGGCACATAAAAAGGGTTGGTGAAATGAAATTTTTTTGAACCAAAATTTTGGGGTTTAAACTACCTAGGGGACACTTTCTTAAAAGGGAAAAAAAGAGGAAAGGGGTTAAAGGGGGTAAAATGAATGGGAAAAGTAAAAAATTTGACAAAAAGGGGGGAAACAAATAAAATTTTTTCTATTTATTATAAATTTCAGGATAAATAGAAATCTAATCTTTTACCACAAAAAAGGGGTTAGAGCTTTTTTATAAAAAGCAAAAATGGCTTATAACCATAAAAACATTTAAAAAAATTGAAAATCCCCCCTTTTTTTTTTTAAATATTTTTTCCCCTTTTTTTCCCCCCATAATTACACAAAACAATACCGGAAAAATTTAAACAATTTTTTTTTACAAGAAAAAAAAACTTTTAAAATTTTTTTTAAATGAATTTTAATTTTAAGCTTATTATTTAAAAAATAGGTAAAAGCTTCCTTCTCATCTTATAAGGGAAGGGTTTCCAAAAAAAAAAAAAACAAAAAAAAATTAAAAAATTTTATCTTGACATTCCCAAAAACCCCTTACTATTACAAAATTTTTTATCCAAGAAATAATTTCCCAAAAAGATTTTTTAAAACAAACTTTAAAAAAAACACCAAAATTAAAACCCTTTTTTTAAAAATGCCCTTACTTTTAATATACCCCCCCCTTCCCTTTGCAAATATTTTAAAAACCTAATTTTTATTTAAAAAATTTTAATTTTTCCAATAAACACCCTTTTTTTTTTTTTAATTTTATTTTTTAAACCTTTTTTTTTCCTTTAGAACAAAAAATTTAATTTTTTTATAAAATTAAAAAATTTAAAATTCCAATTTAAAACAACTTTTCTTGGGCAAAAAAAACTTAAACATAACAAAAATTTTAAAAAAAACCTAAAGTTAAAATTAAAACAACCCCTTTTTAAAAGTTAAGCTATTAAATTTAAGGTTTAAATCAAAATTTAAAAAGTAAAAAAATTTCCAAATTTTAAAAAAAGAAATTGAAACCTTAGTTCTTAGTTTTTTTTTTTTCCAAAAATTTTTTTTAAAATTTAACCCCTTTTTATTTTTTTTTTATGCTTTTTTATAAACCTTTTCAAACAAGGCTATTTTTAAAAAAAAAGGAAACCCAATAACTTCTAAGTAAAAAGACCATCCCCCCCACAAAAAATTTTTTTTTTTTTAACATTTTTGGGGGGCATTTTTTTTTTTTCACCTATTTCCGTTAAAAACTTTTGAAAAAAACTTTTTTCTAAATTAGATAAAATTTAATTTTTTTTAAAAAATTTTTTTTTAAAATTTAATGACTTTCCCCCTTAACTTTGGCTTTATTTCTTTTAAAAAGTTTTAAGTTTTTTTCTGTGCATTAAAAATTTTCCGGCTTTCCAAAAGATTTTTTTTCTAAATCTTTTCCAATTTTATATAGACATTCTTTTTAAAACTTAAAATTAAATATAAAAACTAACAAATGTTTTATATTTTAAAAATAGTTAAAAAAGGAAAAATTTTTAGACTTTTAATTTTTCCCTAAAAAAAAAAAAAAAAAAATTATAACTTAGGGAAAAAATAACTCTAACCCAAACTCAAATCCCAAAAGGTCTAAAAACCTTTCATAAAATTTAGATAAATTTTGGAAAAACACTATAAAATTTTCTAAAAAAAAAATTTCCCCCTAAATTCATACATGCTTTTCCCCAAAAAAGTCAAAAAAAAAATATCAAAGGCCGGGTGTTATGATCAATTTAAAAACTTCTAAATTAATGGGAATTAAGGGTTTTAATTACTATTTCAAATTTGTTTTTTTCTCCTAAAAAAAAAGGTTTCCCCCCAAATCGCCCTTTTAAGGTAATCCATAAATAAAACCCCTTTTTTGAAAACTTTTTTTAACTTTTTTATTCTTTTAATGGAAAAAAATTTTTTAAAACTTTATTTAAAAAAACAAAAATTCCAAAAATTTTTTCTAAAAATATTTTGGCAAATTTTTTAGACCCAATTCCCCCATAAAGATGGACTTTTTAAAAAAAGTAGTCTTAAAAAGGAAAAGTTATTTGGGGAGGAGGGAAAATTGTGGGAAATTTCTAACCAAATTTTTTAAATCCTTTAATTTGGTTAAGAAATACCCTGCTACTTCCCCAAAAATGATTAGAGGATTTAAGGGCCCTTGATTGAAGTGAATTTTTAGTGTCACCCCCCCCACCAAACAATGCCTTAAAAGATTCGATGTAACTTTTGAATAATCTTAAAGGGCACCAAAATGAACCTAAATAGGGGTTTAATTATGCAATTTGGATGTGACAAAATATTAAAAAATTAAACGTTTATTTTCTAATAAACTACATATTTTCCATGTTTAACTCACAATTCCCTTAAAAAAAATATACGTTCTCTTTAAAGTAAACTAAACCAAAATTTTAAAGGGAAAATAAATCAAATATCTCACTTCAAAAGGTTTGTTAACATAACTCCTTGGATGTCTCATCAATTAAAAAATTGTTTAATTTAAAAGCAAAACAAATTTGAATAATAAAATGCCAATTATTTAATGAGCAAATTGCTTTTAAGTTGAATATTAATTGAAATTCCCCTTTTAACTTTTTGCGTTTGTTAAAGACTTTACCCCTAATTTCTTTCAAAATAAAATAAAATAAATAAATTGATTATTTAAATACCATAAAAAAAATTTATAAATTAGAAGTTTTAAAGAAAGGTTTTAATAAGCAATAAATGAACCAAAAATTATTATTTCCCCCCGTTTATCTCCAATAAAATACCTGAATTTGAAAAGGAATAGTCTTGGGGTTTAATCAAAGGAGTAAAGCCTCTGAGTCCTTAAAAAATAAAATTTAAAAAATTTGTTAATTAAAGGGTCTGTAAAGTTTAATTAAACTATAATTTAAGGGTAAATCACAAAATATTAATGGTTGGTGAAAGGTTTTTACCAACATTTTTGTTTTAGGAGTCATTCTTAGTACATTATTAAATAAAATTTATTTTCCAGAAATAATCAAAGTCATTAAGCCTATAGAAATTTTTTAAATCTTTTAACATTTCATACTTTAGATACACCAAATTACATCAAAATATAATCATTTGTGGAAAAATCTTAATAAATTAAAGGTATAATTTTAATCCAATGGGGTAAAAGCGTTCCTTTAAAAACAATATTTAAAAAATTTGCCATTTACTATTAATTACAGTTAATAATTTTGCATAGCCAAACCACATTTTTGTGAAAATTTTAAAAAAAAGTTATTAATTTTTATTTTAAAATTTTAATAATGTTATATATTAAAATTTAATAATTTTTTTAAGTCAATCTGATTAAAGCAATTGGAATAAAGGAAAAATGTGAAAATTTATTTCTTGATAATAGAATGTTGATACATTTAAAAAATAAACAATAGATTGAATTGTGAAAAGTCAAACTACATTCCTTTGTTTCTAAAAAGAAAAAATGATAATATAACAAAAATTAGATTTTTGTGAAAAAAGTTTGATTTTTCACAAAATAATCCCAAAAAAATTTTCCCTTAAAATTTTTCATTTAAAAAAATTTATTCCTCTAAAAAAGCAAAATTTTCCCGGTTTGGCATCAATAATTTTTTTTCCATTTAAAACACAATTTTAATAAAATTAAATTTTTTCCCAAAAAATTAAAGTGGTTATAGGGGAAAGAAGCATGGCCCTATTTGTAAACCATAAGCTCCAATTTATTCACGAAAACAAAGCATTACCTTGAAAAAATTAAACTAAAAACTAAAACTCAAAATTTTAATTTAAATTCATTGTTTTCAAAACAAGGAGGGGGAAAGGGGATTGCTCCTAGTGCACCAAAAAATGAAAGTTTAACATTGAAACTACTAGATAATTTAATGGCCCCCTTTTGCATTTAGTTTTCCTAGGTAGAGATTAATTTCTCAATTCAAAATGAAGATTTTCATTAAAAAGTTTTAAATGGTTATGTTACAAGATTTTTTAGGGAAATCTATTTAAATACACCCCTGGATAAAAATTAATTTGGGATTGAATTTTTAATAAGTTTGTTCTTTTCCAGCAAACAAATATTAATTTCCTTTCAATCCTTTAATCAATAATTTAGTGGGTCATTTTAATTTTGAATGATAATGACAATTAAATTTTTTAACTTTGTTTTGAAAATTAAAAAATCATTCCAAAATTAGGGAAAACCATTACATTATAACATAAAAAAATAAGGAAATTTAATTTTCTTTTTATAAATTCATATTCCATTGCGGGAAAAGAAGTTGATAAGAAAATTTTAAATGTATAAATGAAAATAATTCTAATTAAAATTTAAAAAAGGGGTGAAAATAGAATGCTTTACTTTTTAAAGAAAGAAGAGATTTAAAACAACCTTAAAAAAAAGAAAAATTATTTTCCGAGAAAAAAAAATTAGGGGAAATTATTTAAAAGGGGAGAAAAACAAATTTTCCCATTGAGGAATCATAAACATATTAATCTTCTTTTAATAATTTTTTGTAAATTCCTTTTTTTTTCACCCCTTCTTTTGGATTAATAATTTATAGCTTTTTTGATTAAAAGTTTGATAAGTTATTGAGCTTAGGTTTTGGACCTGGGCAAGGAGGGAAAAGAATCTTTAATAGGAAGATTGTTGAAACTTTTTTCTGATCAAAATTTAAAACTTATAAATTTATCACATTCGGACATTTATTTACTGTTTTTATATTTTTAATTTTGGGGGGAAAAGGCTTTTGGTAAACCCTGCCGCCCCTCCATTTTATTTTCCAAAATTTTGAAATTTAAAAATAATAATATTTAAAAAACATTAGAATTTAAAGCCGTTAAAAATTAAAAAGATTTTAATAATGGTTTTAAACCTCTTGAATTTTTGGTTTTTTTTTTTAAATTTTTAGTAAATTTTACAAATTTTTAAAATATCTTTAAAAAAAATTTTAAATTATTAAATTTTATAATTTTTTTAAATTTTTGGATGGAGTTTAAAATCAATATTCCAAAAAAAAAGCCCCCAGTTCCTGACATTTACGTCAAGGTTTCCTACCCCTCTAGGTAAGGGAATAGGAGGAAAAAACAAATAAGGGGAAAGGATAAAAATTGAGGGCGGTTGAAGCAGGAACCCCCAAACACATTCAATTTTCTTTACAGCTTTTTGTCAATAAATCTCATTTAATCATCAGACAAATCCTCCAAATTTTCGCCCAAAATAATATCTTAAACTAGAGTTTCCAAACTCTTGGGTTTGCATGTTTGGGAATACCCCCTTTTCCCCTTACCCCCCAAAAACCAAATCTTCCTTTTTGCTATAAAAAGAACGAGACGATTTGTTCTGGAAAGGAACAGACCCTATAAAATTTATAAAAAAATTTTCATATCACTTTGACTACAACTTCTCATTTCTATCCCTCTTTTAGCATCCCTTAATTTGACAACGTCATTGTCCGTTTCATTTTATTAAATTCATTACAGTCGAAGGAAATTAATGGGAAGTTGGGAAAATTATTCTTTGGATCTTTCATCCGTGATGGGTTTGGCGGGAGGTTTTTTTTGTGGGGTTTCTTCTTTTACAGAAATTTTGGCTTGGGTTTACAAAATCTTCTTTTTATTAATTTTGAAATTTTTATAAAATAGAAAATATTAAAAATTAAAAAATTAATAAAAATACACAAACTTTATTAAATTGGTTGTTTTCATAATAAAAGGGGGATTTATTGAATTTAATAAAATTTTAAAAAAATAAAATTTGTTTATACTTTCCCAAAAGAATTTGCAATAAATTTTAAACCTAAAAATTCTTCAAAAATTTGTTATTAAATTTTAAAATTTTTTTTTTTTTTTCCTTGTTTCTAAAAAAAAAAAAAAAACAGAAAGATTTTCTCCAAATATAATACTTTCCCTTTTGAAAAATAAGAAAATAAAGAATTTAAAGGCAATAGTACAAACATGAGTGGGATTTATTTTAATTTTGGTGTGCATTGCCTAATTTGGGGAAAAGATTTTTTCAGTCCTTTTTTAATCAGGTAGTGTACGCTGGGGGGGGAAAATTTAATTGAACAAAATTTTTTTCGTTATTAAATTTAATTATTTTAATTTTAAAATTATTAGTGGTAAGTGAAATAAAATATATGCCTTTGGAGGATAGTATTAAAATGAAAAACTATAATAAAATTAAATTTTTAAAGTTGAAATCATTTCCCAATTACCACTTTAAAAGGAATTTTTGATTTTTCTTCATATTTTTTTCTAAAATTTTTTTATAACTTAATTTTTATTAATTTAATTAATTTAAATTTAAGAAATTTTGATTATACAAATCTAAAATAATTTTTTTTTTTTCCTATAAGAAAAAGATTCATTTATTACCCGTTAAAAAAACAATTACTATTTCAAACACCCAATTTTAAAAGTTGAAGATTTAAATTTTTTTTAATACACATTCCATAAAATTAATTAACCATATTTTTAACAATTTTATAATTTCCCATAATTGAAATTTTTAAAAAAAAAATTTACAATTAACCCTTCCCATTTATATTAAACAAAAATTTTTCAAAATTTACAATTCCAAAAGGATATAAAGAAAAAAAATTTTATTTTTTTCTTTTTTTTTAAAATGAGAAACTTAAAAAAGTTCCCTCAACCAAAATTAAACTACTCCGGTCTCACTCTATAATTAATATAAAAAAAACCTAAAATTTTCAAAAACCAAGAATTGCCTCATTTTATTAAACCCTAATACTTTTTTAACAAAATTTTATTTAAGAAAATAATAAACCTTATAATTTACATATTCCAAAAAAGGGGTTTTTTTTATAGCATTATTAAAGGGAAAGGAAATTCTAAAAACTCCATTCAATAGCCCCTTTAAAACGATATAAATTTTAAAAAGGTTAATGGTATTAAAAACCAGAATTTTAACATTTTTTTCCAATAATTTTTTATTTTAAATTAATAAATATAAATTTTTTTTTCTTAAAAATCTTTTCTCAAACTCAATACCAATAAATCAAGTAACCCCCTTTAAATTTAGTCTATTCCCTAAATTAAATGAAAGGTCGTATATTATATCAAATTTAGAGTAAGGCCTTGGATAGAATTTGACTTTGATATAAAAACAAAACCTTCTTTATAAAAAATTAAACGTTTATCCTTCTTCCTGCACAAACGTTCTTTTAATATAAGTAAAATTTTTCCTTTTTTCAAAAAACCCAAAAATCTATTATTCTAATATTTTGTAATATTTTTAATATTAAAATCATGAAAATATTTTAAATTTAATGTTTAAGGGTTACCCTTCTTTTTACCCTTTTTTTCCAACCTTCCAAATCCTTTTTTAAAAGTTTAAATTTAAAACTTTTAAAAAAAATTTTTTCAAAAAATTTTGAAAATTTTCAACTAAAAAATTTTCTAAGTAAACTTAATGTTATGATCTGGACCCCCCGAGGAAACCCCGGCCGAGGCTTTAACCCAAAAATTTTTAAAAAATACCTTTAAAATTTGAAAGGATATTAAAAAGAATTAAATACTTATTTTTTTAAATTTTTACTTTCCATTTTTTTTTTTTTTTACCTTTGAAACTAGGGTTTCCCCCTTTAAATTACTTTTTTTAATTTTTTTAATTAAGCAATTTAGGAAAAAATATTATTTTCATGCTTTTACAAAATATATTTAAAAATTTATTTTTGGTACTGTTTTTTAAACCCCTTCAAATCCTTACACCCAAAATCTTTTAACAAATAAAATAAAAACAAAACATTAAAATCCAATATTTTTAATGAATTCCCTTTGTGGGTTGGAAATTCATCCGGGGCCCAGAACTAATAACAATTTGATTGGATGAAGCCCTTTAACCCCAAAATCTAATCTATTTCTTCCCAAATTTTTTTGGAAAATTTTGGGGTTAACCTTAATTTAAAATTTAATTTCATTTTTTTTTTTTGTTAAAAAATCTTCAGACTTTTTAAAAAGGGCATGAGAGTGCATTAAATAAGGTTTGGGAAAGTGTTTAGTTGGAAAAGGGGGGACGGCCCTCTTAAATTGGTTAAGGTTTTTAAAATTTGAAATTTTTTTAATTCCTTAATAATTTAAATAAAATATCCTTGTTTTTTCAAAAAAAAATTTTTATGTTTTAAATTAAAAAAAATTTTTTTTGAAAAAATAAATTAAAACTGTAGAAAAATAATATATTAAGCAATATATTTTATTTAGGAAATTTTGGAATATATTAAAGTTTTCTTTTAAATACAAAATTTTTGTAAATATATAGGATATTTATGTGTTAAAAACTATATATAATAGATTTTTTTTAATAAAAAATAAAAAAAATAAATTTAATTTTAATAAGGGGCTTTGCTTTAAATTTTCAAGGAAACTAGGCAAAAATTTTTGAATGCATGGTGAACCCTTTTTTAAGATCTTATTAAAAACTTGTTTGGGAAAAAATGGGCTTAAGGCAACGAAAAGGGGTTTGTTTTGGATAGTTTTAAAAGGGAAACACTTATAAAAACCATTCCGATCAAATATTTTCCTTTTAATTTAAGGTTTGGTTTATTTTAAAAAGGGAATTAAAGAAAATTTGAATGGATTTTAAAAAAATAATTTAACTAATATTTTAAGGCCTTAAACTTTTAAAATTTCCCCTTATTTTATAATAAACAAAGGTTAATAAATTGGGAAACTTGACAAGCATATAAGGATGATAAAATTTTAACTAAATATAGGAGGTTTCACAAATATTTTTTTGGAAAAAAATAAAAGGCTTAAAAAACGAAGAAAAAATTGGGGGGATTTATCAGTTTTTTTTTAAATTATTAAATCCCCAAAGCCTTTAAACCTTAAGAAATTTAAAGTTTAAAGAAAAATTTATATAATCCCCTATTATTATTTATTTAAGGGGAAATATACATTTTTTTTAAGTACCTTTGGTAAGGGGGGGACTTTGGGGGAAAAAATGGTATTATTTTAAAAGATTTTTAAAAGACTAGAGGAGCATAGTAACTTTGAAGTTTTCCAAGAAGCTCTAAGTTTCAAATTTAGATTTGGAGAAAGGGAATAGAATACATAAAAGCCTCGGGGTGGAAAATTGAGGAAAAAGTAATGAAATTTTAAACCCTTTTATTTTTTAGGGTAGACCCCAGAAATTTATATTTAAATTTCAACTGTTTATCTGATAAAATCCTTTAAAAATAAAATTTTCTTTTTTTAATAACCTAAAAATTTTTAAAATTTTTTAATCAAAATAAATTATTTATAAAAAATTTTACAATCCTCGTTTGAACCGATTATATCTATCCTGTATTTTTTAAGGAATATCAATTTGGCCCTGGGTTAATAAGGTTTTGGGATCAAAGAAAATTAATCAAGTTAGCTTTTAAAGTTCTTAAATAATTGGGCAAAACATTAAGGGGTGCTTATATTTATTAAAAGAGATAGCCCAATTTTTTTATATTAATTGTCTCCAATTTTTTATATAAATTGTGTTGTTAAAATTTTATTTAAAATTTAATTTTTTATTTAAATTTTAAAACCTAAAGAGACGAAATTGTAGCTTTTACTATTAAATATTTAAGGTAAAATGGCCCAAAAAACTTACCTAACACATTTATAAGGGACTTAACCTACCGGGCCTTTAAATTAAATTTTTTGGAACTTTTAGCCCTTTTAAGGATTTTTCCAAAATTTTTGTTATAAATTTAATTGCCCTTTTTTAAATAATTTTTAGGCTAAATTCAATTTGAAATTTACCCAAAAACCTAGTTGGGTTTCAAATAAATTGGATTATTATCTCCAATTTTGTAGATTTTTTCCTAAAAATAAAATTCCAAATCAATTTGCTTTTATTTTACTTTAGGTAAAGGATTTCCAAGGTTAGTATTATTTTCTTTCATTTTTTGTAAAAGGTTTATAAAAAGCCTTAAAATATAAGGTTTAAAAGCATATCCAAAATGGTTTTCAAATAATTTTTAATTATGGTTTAAAAAGAATGTTTAAAAAATAAAATTTTTCCGTGTTAACAACATTGGGGTAGTAGGAAAATTTTAAATTTTGCAATTTGGTAAACTTGACTGGGCCTAACCTTTTCAAAATCTAAACATTTTAATTAAGGAAAATTCAATTAACCCTTAAATACCTTTTAATTAAACCTTTCCTTTTTAACTTAATTGGAGAAGGTTTGAAAATATGCAAATCCTTTTGAAAGGGGTCCTATTGCTAATAGTTGGTTCCCTTATTTGGGGTTTTAAAACCATTTCAGTTATTAAAAAAAAGTTAATTAAAATTTAATTTGGGAAGTATTAACCTTTCAAAGAAAAAAATCAAAAATTTAAAAAAATAAACAACCTCCTCTTTAATACAAACACACATAAGATCGTTTCAAAAAGGGGAAAAAAAAAGTATCTTAATTTTGGTATGTAAACAAATTTTTTAACAATTAGCATAATCAAATTTTTTATTGGTATCACCCAATAGCCAATTTTTAAATTCTATTACTTGGAAACCTTTGCTTAATTATTTAGTTTGTGATTATATTTAAGTTCCATTTTCTTTGTGAAATAAAACATTGAAAAATTTTTTAGTTTTTAATGAATTATTAAAAAATTTATTTAATTATACAAATATAGTATGTTTTTTCTAATTATTCAATTTTTTTTTATAAATATGGAATTAAGTTTTTCTAAATACTTAATGAATGTTGTTAAATTTTTTTATTTAAAATTTTTATAAACAAAGATATTCCAAAGACTTTAAAAGCTAAATAAATTATTTTAATCCATGGTAAAATAAAATTTAAATAAAGTTTTTAAACATTAGAGGTTTGGTTAATATGTAAATTTTCCCTTTCTTGTGCAAATATTTTTAAAACTACCAAATGGATATTTTGTATTTAGTTTTGTTACATTATAATTTTAATAATAAATATCTTATTGTAAATTGAATTTCTCAAAATTTGTAATTTACGTAATAAAATTTATCTTTAAAAATATCCCAAGGTAAAAACATTTGGGAAAACCTAGTCAACAAACCCTTTTAAACCCGACCTTTCATCAAATAAACCCAAGAAAGGTTTAAGGTTAAGGCATATCTAATCCAAATTTCAATTTCCCATCTTTTTGTTTTTTAATTTAATTTTTCGGGCTTCCCCTTTTATTGAGATATTTAACCCTTAACCCCCAAATTTAAAGATTTGTCTTTTTGCATATCTCGGTTTTCCCCCTTTCCCTTTCCAAATCACCCTACTAAATTTAAAAAACCCAAATTGGTTAAATACTTCGACTTTTCAACCTATATTAGTTATTTTAATTAAAGGGGATTTAAAATAAAAGGGGTCCTAGACTTTAGGAATGATTGTTGTATATTTAGAATTCAAACTTCTTTTAAAAAAATTTTTAAATTTTTTCTAATTTGAAATTTAAAAATACCCACTTTAAAAAATTTTTAAATTGAAACTTTTGGTTTATCAACATAATTGGAAATTAGTTAAATTATCTAAAAACATTTTTAAATCAAACATGAATTTAAATTTTCAAACAAATTCTTTACAATTAGTTTAAATTCGTAAACAAAGTAGTGCTTTAAATTATAAATTTCATTATGGTATTAAACCAAAAATTTATATAAACCCGTCATATCCCAAATAGTACTAATATTTGTTTAAAATAAATATTTTAAATTATCTAAAACTTACTTAAAATAATAAACATAATTAAATAGATTTAACATTAAAGGTAAATTTTAAAAAAAAACCATAACACTTTTTTAAAATTTTTAAAAAAAAGAATTTTTAAAAAATTTTTTAAAAATAATCTAAAGCCCCCCACAAAAAAATTTTTTATAATTTTTTTTTTTTGGGGGTTTTTAATTTGGGGTAAAAACCCTTTTAATAATTTTTAAAAAAAAAAAATTTTTTAAATTTAATTTTTATTCTTTTCCCCTTTAATTTATAAAAAAATTTTAACCCTTTTTTTTTAACCTTTAGAAAAATTTTTTTTTATTTTTTTTTGAAAACAAAAAAGAGTTGTTAAACCCCCAAAAAAATTTTTAATTTTCTGTTTTTCTAAATTTTCCCCTTTAATAAAATTTTTTAAAAAAATTCCCCCAAAAAAAAATTGATTTATTTTATTAACCCTTTTTTATTTAAAAATTTTAAAAAATTATATTTATTTTTAAAAAAACCCTTTTAAAAAAAATTTTTTCCTTTAAAAGGCAAAACCATTTAAAAAAATAAAAATAAAAAGAAAGATTTATAAAAAAAAAAATTTTTATTTTTTTTCTCTTTATATTCTATTTAGTAAAATCATTTTCTTTTTTCAAAAAACATTTATTGGTTTTTTTTTTTAAAAATTTTTATTAAGTTTTTATCTTTTATTTTTTTTTAAAAAAATTAAAAATAACCCCAATTTTGGGATAATTTCTTTTAAAAATTTAAAAAATTATTTTTTATTTTTTTTAAAAAACTTGTTTTTCAGGTAATTTTTCTTTAAATTTTTTTTTTAAAAAACCCAAGGGTTTTTTGGAAAAGGGAAAAAAAAAGGGAAAAAAAAAAAAAATTTTTTTTTTTCTCCCCTTTTTTTAATTTTCTTTTTTTCTTTTTTTTTACACAAATAAAATTTCCCTATTTTCCCCAAAAATAATTTAAAAAAAAATAAAATAAAAATAAAAGGGGAGGGGGTAAAAGACAAAGAGCTAATTTTGGGGAAAGGGGCAAAATTGATTTTTTTCCGATATAAATTGATCTGTTGTTTAAAAGGGGCAGAATCGGGATAGTTCTCCAAATTTTCCCAAAAAAGGAAAATTCATTTTTGGATCAACTTGGGGATTTGGGGGTAGGTTGATTTTTGGGGGAATTAACTAGGTAGTGAGGGCTGGGGCCTTATTTTTTGGGCCCAAAAGGGGTTTTTTTAGGTTTTATTAACATTTTGGGATTTTTTTGGGGTAGGGGGAAGGGGTTTTGAGCAAAATCACCCCATTAAGACCGGTTTTTAAATAAAGATTTATTTAATAAATTGCTTTCGATTTTTTGCAAAAAAGCTTTAAGATAACTTAAGGGAAAAAAAAGGAAAGCAAAGGGGTTCTGATTTGTAAAAAACTTTTAAATTTTGTTTTTTTTTTTTATTTCTTTGGGGAAATCCCGGGCCCCAATTTTTGAATTTTTACTTTAATTGGAAAGAAAAAAAAAACCTTTAAATTTATAAACTAAAATTTTTTTTTCAAAAAATTTTTAAAATTTTTTTTTTATCAAAAAAGTTTAGTAGTTTTATTCTTTTCTTGAAACAAAAAGATCAATGTTCCCCAAACTTATTTAAGAAGAAAAGTACAATATGTTTTTTTTTTTTTAGATTTTTTTAAATTTTGTCGGGAAAAAAAATTTGGATGCAAAATGGTATGTTTAAAAATAGTGAACCAGAATTTTTTACCCCTTTTTGGTGGATTGATAAAATATAAAAGGGATCAAAAATAAAAAAAGTATTTTTTCAAAAGAGGAAAAGGGGGGTTGAAATTTTGGGGAAAAAAAAAAACGGTAATTTTAAAACCCTTTTCCAGGAAAAGTTTAAAAAAAATTATACCCGTTGGGAAAGGGTTAAAGGGTTGAATGCCGGTTTGGGGGAATTAAACCTTTTACCCCCTTTTTTGGGGGTTTTGGGGGTTAAAATACAAAGGTAAAACCCCATCCAAATTTTCCCCCATTTAAAAAAAATTTTTTTTAAAAAAAAAAAATAAAAAAAAAAAATTTAAACCCCCTAACCCAATTTTAATAAAAAGATTAAACCCGAAAAAAAAAAATTTATTTTGGGTCTTTCTTTTGAAACCTTTTTAAAAAAACAAATTTCAAAACCTAAAAGTCAAAAAATAAGTAAAAAGAACTTAAGGTTTTTTTTTTAAAGTTTTTTTTTTAAAAAAAAAACTTTTTTTTTTCCCAAAAATTTTTGAAGGTAAAAAAGTTTCAAATATCCTTTTTGTAAATTTAAAAAAACTTTTTTTAAAAAAAAAAAAAAAATTTCTTTGGGAATAATTTTTTAAAAGACAAAATTTTTGCCAAGGGCATACTTAAAAAGTGGGAAAAAATGGAAAAAAACTTAACTAGAAAAAAAAAAGTAGGTTTTTGAAGGATAGGAAGCAATAAAAACCTTAAAATTTGAAAAAAGGAAAAAAAGTAATTAAAGAATTAAGAGGGTGCCCTAAGATTACATGAACCCAAAAATAAGGGAGGGAAAAGGAAAAAGGGGACTAATAAACCCAAAAGTTTAATAGGGAATCCCAATGGATGAACTTAAGAAATTTAATAAAAAAAAGTCACCCCTTACAAAAAAAAATGGAATTAAAAAAAATTTAGTTATAAAATTTTTAAAAATTTTCTTTAGGGTAGAATAAAAAAAGAATTAAATTTAAGGCCAGGGCATCTTTTTAGCCATTTTTTTAAGGGGAAAATTTTAGGGGGGTTAAAATTTTTTTAAAAAAAAATTTATACTTTTCTAATGCCCTAGGAAAACTACAGGGGGAAAAAAACCCAAAAAAGAAGATTTAAAAACCTATTGGGTTTCCCCAAATGTCTAAAATATAAAACATTTAAAGGGGTATAAATTTTAAAATTTTTTTTGATTTTAAAAAAATGGGCAAATTTTTTTAAATATCTTAAATAAAAACATCCTATATAAAAAAAATTAAAAATTAAATTAGTATTTTTAACAACTATTGGGAGTTGATCTTAAAGGTAATTAATTAAAATTATTTAAAATAAATTATGTCATTTAAGCTAATACCTTAGGGGAAAAAAATTTAGTTTAAAAACTTAAGCGGTTAAAAAAAGGGGATTATTTTTCTAAGGTTAAATTTTGGGGAAAAAAGTGTTCCAATTTAAAACCCCAAAAAAATTATTAAAACCCCTATTTACTATAAAACTAAAAGGGATTAGGAATTTAAAACCCAAAATGTGTAATATGAATTAAAAGTAAAGTTTAAAATGGTTAAAAGACAAACCAAATTATTAAAAAAATAAAAAATTATAAAAAAATTTATAAATTTAATTTAAAAAAAAAAATTTTAAAACAAAAATTTTTTTTTTAAAATTTTTATTAATCTTTTTTGAAAAAACTAAAAAGTATTTCCCAAAAAAACCCAAAGTAAATTAAATTTTGATAAAAAAATATAAAATTAAATTAAATTGGATTTTTAAAAAAGAAATTTTTTGGAAAAATAGAAAATTTAAACTTAAAAAAATTTCAAAAAAAAATAAAAGAAATTTTAAAAAATTAAATAAAAAAAAAAATAAAGGATGAAACCATTTTTGTTGGGGGGGTAATTTTTGGAATGAAAAAAAAAAATTTGCCATTAAAATAAACTTAAAAAAATGAAGAAGATTTAAATTAATTTTTTTAATTAATGAAAATTTATATAATCTATTTAGAAAAAAAAATTTAAGGAATATTTGGGTTTTTGGGTTTAAAAAAAATTTAAATCAAAATTTAAAAAAGTGGGTTTAAAAAAATTATAAAATTCAATTAAGAAAACGAACAAAATTTTACCAAAAATGTTTTCCCTAGGTAAAAATTTTTAAAATTCTATGGTTAAATTTTAAAAAATGATTAAAAATTATCATTTTAAAAAATTTATTAAAATTTAATTTTTTAGAAAAAATGATTTTTTTTTTTTAATTTTATTTATTTTTTAAAAAAGTAAATTTTTTTTAATTACAAAAAAAATCTAAAAAATTAACAAAATTTAAAAAAAATTTTTTAAAGATTAAAACTTAAAGTGTATTTTATTCAAAAATTTTTTTTTAAAAACTTAAGTATTAGAAAATTCTTAACCTTTTTTAAAATTAATTTTAAAAAATTTGTAAATTTTTTTTTAAAAAAGAAAAATGAGTATTTTAAAAAATTTAAAAACTAATTTTGATTTAAAATTTTGTGTTTAGGAATTTTAAATTTTAGTTTTAAAGTTGACTTATTAAAATTAAATTAAAAGGGGGTTATTAATTTTAAAAAAGGATTTTTTATATGTTAATAAATTTTTTAAATTTAAAAAAGGGTTTAAATTTGAAAAAATTTAAATTTTTTTAAAAAAATTTTTTTAAACGATTAAAAAAAAAATTTGAAAAATTGTTTTAAAAATTTTTCCCATAAAAAGGGAAAAATTAATTTCCCCTTTTAAATTAATTTAAAAAGATAAAAATTTTTAATTAAAAAATTTTAAAAATGGGGCAAAAACTTAATTTTTTTGGGGTTTTTAAAAAAAATTTTTAAAAAAGGGAAAAATTTAAATTTTTTAAATCATTTAATTTTTTTTTTCAATTTTTTTATAAAAATTAATTTAAAATTTTTAAAATTTTTAAAAACCCCCAATTTAACCAATATTTTAAATTTTTTTTCAATTTGGGAAAATTTAAAATTTTTTTTAAAAAATTTCAAATTTTAAAAAAAACCCCTGTTTTCCAAATTTTTATAAAAATTTTTATATTTGGGAAAAATTAATTTTTTAAACCAAAACCCAATTTTTCTTTTACAGTTTTTTAAAATTTAAATTTTATTTAATAAATTTTTAAAAAAATTTTTTTCCCTCACCTTTTAAAAAAAAAAAATTAAATAAAAGGGGGTTTTTTTTTGGGGGAAAAAAAATTTTATTTTAATTGTTTTTAAAAAACCCTTTAACCCCTTTTAAAAAATTTTTAATAAAAAAAATTTTTAACCTTTTTTAAAATTTTTTAAAAAAATTTTTTAAAAATTTTTTTTAATTTTTGTTTTTTTTACCCCTTTTCGATAGGATTTTGCAATGACTTTCCCCTACCTTACTCAAATTAAGTAACAAGAAAGAGGTAGAAAGGTTAAAGGCATTTTTCAAGGGATCATAAGGGGAATTTTTTCTTATTACAAACTTAGATTTTTTTTTTTGATTCTCGAATGTAGGTTCAAGCTCTTAACTCAAATTGGAGAAAATACAATTTCTCTACTCTCACCATAGATATTAACATCGTGTAATGTATTTTACTTTTTTACATTTCTTTTTTTTCATTACTTAAAATAAATTAATTAAAAACCCTTTGGCTTAATGCTTTTTTATTTTCATATCACTTATTTAGTTATTATGTTTATATTCTAAAAAACCTTACTATTTTTGGGCTGGGTTTAAAAGGAGACACACTAGAACTCTTTGGAAGGACTTTGCTAAGAAGTGAGAAAAATGAAATAAAGATTTGGACTTTTGCTTGACCACTTTAGTCTTTTTGGAATAACTGCATATAATACTTTGGGAGATACCCACTATTTCCAATGGTTTTACGAAACAGCAAAACCTATGGTTTTTTTGTAAACTTTTAAAGAGGGTAAAACTTTGATGGTAATTATTTATTTGAAATAAAACATTTTATTAATTTATAAACAACTAGGGGGTTTTTGAGAAATACCTTTAAAGGCCAAATCCCCTTTTCACTAAAAATAGTAAGAATTAAAGCTTAAAAGGTAAAGTTAAGTGCGCCTAGTGTAAATAGGCCTATGGTACTTATAGGCAAATTTTTTAGTTAGAATAGTTTACAATAAAGTTTGAAATTTTGCTCTTTAGGTGTAACTAAATTTTTTAAAATTAAAATACAAAAAAAAATTTTGATAATCATATCTACAATAACTCAAATAGTAATCGAACAACCTTAATATAGAAAAAAAAAAATTCAGGCTATCTTTTGTATAAATTGATAACGAAGCCCCCTTAATGTAATTTGCCCCAACTTTTTGAAAATTGAAAAAATAAATTTTATATTTAATTTTTAAAAGATTGGTACCAATACCCGGGTTTTAAACCCAAAGAGGGGGACAGCAATTGCACTATTTCCCCCATAATAACAAGGAAAGAAATGCGGTCAAACGAGGTCTATGTGTCCAAATTTTTTAAAAGATAAATTTACATTAATACAACAATAACATATATATTATTAAGAGTTTATTACATAAAAAAACAAAATAAATTTTTAAGATCAGCTTCCATATGGCCGGTAAAAAAATCTCGTAATTTAAAAGATAACTCATACGAATAAAATCTGCAAAACAAAAGCAGGGTTTTCTAATTCATCCGTTTTTGCTCATGAATTTCTTGCACCCCCTCAGGCCCCCATGATGTCATTCACTTCTTCTGCAAAATCAAACTTTCCTAAATCTTAGAGGGGGCTTTAAAATTTAAAAACCTTCAAAAAGGATTACTAACGAGTGGCTGATCTGAAGAAAAAAAGCTTTTGGGGGAAAAAAAATGAATACCGCCAAAAAGGTTTTGTACCAGTCCCCCAGTTTTCCCAAATTTTCATTATTGTCTTAAAAATGTATCTTTTGACCATAAATAAATAATAGACAAAGGGGTCATTAAAAAATTTTCCCCACCCCCCAACTTTTAAATATCTTAAAAGGGTTTTAAGGCGTTCTGGTTGAATTTTTAATTTAAAAAAAAAAATCGATGAAATAGACATGATTTTTTTTTTCATAATTAGTTCTTTTTTTTTTTTCCTAAAAAAAATCAAAATAAAAAAAGAAACCCCTTTTAAATTAAGTTAAATTTGAAAATTAATAGTTTAAGATCACCTTAAATTGCGGTTGGGTCAAGTTTAACCAATTTTTAAATAAAACCCTAAAAGGGTAAATTTAAAAAAAAGTGAAAACCCTTTTTGGTTATAAAAGCATAAAAAATATTAGATCAAACGGGTTTTGAAAAACTATTCAGAATATGCACTAATTATGTCTTATTACATAAACAAACACTTTAAAAAGAAAAAAAAAGGGAAAAATATAGAAAGATGCAAGTATGGGTAGATTATTAAGGGGGGTTTTTTCAAATTTAACTGATCCAAAACTAACAATTAGGCGGTTTTAACCAATTCAAGCCCCCTTGGGTAAGCCAAAAATATTTTGAAAACCAGACTCTAAAAGCCCCAAATGGTTCAACCATCGCAATCACAAAATTGTCTTTTGAACGATGTTTGGGGTTGACAATTTAAGATCAAGCCCAACCTTAAAAATTAAAATAAAAAAAATATATATAATAGGAAGATAAATATAAACATTTTTATATATAATAAAATACCAATAATATAGTTTTTTTTAAAGAACTATATTATCTTTAAAAAAAAAAATACAAAAAAATATATGTTTAAAAAAAAAAATAATGATTTTTATAACAAATATAAACTATAAAAACCTAATTTTTTTTATATTTAAAGTTATTTTAAAACAAAATTAAATTTTTTATAAAAATAAATTTTTTTAATTAAATTTTAAAAAAATTTTAAAAAATTAAGAGTTTTGAAAAAAATAAAAAAAAAAAAAACATTTAACCCCTTTTTAAGATCTTTGGTTCCTTTTGAGTTTCCGTTAAAAAATTCCTAAATTTAGTTAAAAACATCCCTTTGGGTTTGCTTGACGCTTTTTTTCAATTCTTAAAAAACAATTAATTAATAATAATTTTACCTTTAATTTAATGGAAATGCGAAAAACGTATTGCATTTTCTCTGATGGTCTTTCCAGTTTCGATTTTTCTAGGTTTTAAACCCATTTTTTCCTAATCCAAAAATCAACTTTTTAAATTTAATTTAACAATTAATTTAAAACCCCCTTTTCCCAACAAATTTTAAAACTAAATAAAACTTTATGGAAATTATATTAATTTTTTTGTAAAAGCAGGAAAAAAACTATTTCCTTTTTTGGTTTTTAAAAAATTCCTAAACTTTAAAATTTGAAAAAAACTTAAAAAAATTTGAAGTTTCACCACAATTTAAAACTTAAAAATTTTAGATTTTTTATTTTTTAACAATAAAACAAATTTATTACTTTTTCCATAAAACCCTTTACTTTTATTCCCAAACTTTGGTATTTGTTTTGATACCTTTCTTATTATTTATTTTTTTTTAAAAATTAGAAAAAAAAAAAAATTTATTATCTAAATTTAAAAAAAAATTTTATGAAAAAAAAATTTGGAAGAGATTGAAATTATTGTAAAATTAATTTTATTAAAAAAATAAATTAAAAATAAATATTAATTAATTAAAAAAATATATAAATTGGTTGAAAACTAAGAAATTTTTTTCATTAAATAAGGCAAAATTTCGTTAAAAAATTATGGGTAGGTTTTCCTTACCTTTATATTTGGGGTTAAAAAATTTTTTTTAAATAGCAACTATCTAAAGGGAAAAAAAAAATGAAACTCTTATAGTATGGATTAATAAAACAAAAAAAATTTTTTTTTAATGTATTTAGTTATTTTTTTAGGATGGGTTTTTTAAAAAAATTAAAAGATTTTTTTAATAAAAAAAATTATTAATTTATTAAATTAAAAAAATTTAAATAAAATAGTCAATCAATTTTGGGGTTTTTCCCTTTAAGGTAAACTACAAATTGGATTTTTGGCTTATTGATGAATCCAAATAGACATTTTCCTAAATTGGCCATTAAAATGACCCATAAATTAACCTTTTTTTAAATTAAAATAAATTTTACTTAATTTCTTGGGTTAAAATTTAAATTGAAGAAGGTTTTATTAAATTTAAGTTGAACCAAGTTAAATAAACAAGGTGGGATAATAATCACCCGGAAGTACTATGTTTAAATTTTTAGGTTTTTTACGGAACTTAAAAACTAACTTTTAATATTTAAAAAAAAAAAGAAAAACTTTTATGCTTTATTTTTCATTTTTTAAATAAATAATATTTGATTAAAATATAAAAAAGGGGTAGTATTTTTATATATTATTTTAATATAGTTATTGAATTTTTAGACAAACTACATTGCAAACCAAATTTTTATGATTTAAAGCAAAATAAATTCCCTCAAACTTAAACCCAAAATTGGTTTGTTTAAAATTTATTTTTTTTTTAGGTCTTTTAAATAATAAATTTTTTGTTATTTTAAAATAAATAAAATTTTTTCCATTTTTTATTCAAATTTTGTAAAATTTTAAAATTCAAAATTAATTTTTTTATAATGGAAGAAAAACAACTTAATTCAGTAATTGTTAAATTAAAATTTTCTTTAAAACCGGGTAACCTTACTATTTAAAAATTTTTTGATTTAACTTATATTTAAAGCCCTATTTTTAACTTACCACTAAAATTAAATTTTTGATTAATAAAATATTAATTAATTTTAAATTTTCCAAATTAAAATTCTCCAAACTTTGGTTTTTTAAAAAGGTTTATTTAAAAACCGAAAAAGAAAAACATCTTCCCCCTTTTGTGAATTTTAAAAACCCCAATTTTTAAAAAACCTATGTATTTTAAAAAACCCTTTTTAAAAATTTTTTTTTTCCTTCTCCCAGGATTAATTTTTGGAAGAAGAAACTTTCTTTTTTTTTTTTTTTTTCAGAACAAAGGGAAAAAAAAAAAAACCAAATTAATTTTAAAAAAATTTTAAGAATTGAAATATAATTTACTCCAAATTTTTTTGTGTGATTAGTTTAATTTTAAAATATCCCCCTTAAATTTATCTCCCCTTAAGCAAAACCCAAAATTTTTTTTTAAACTAGGTATCCCTTTTTCTCTGGGAATTTCCCGAAAATTCCTTTTTTTCCAAAAACCAAAAATTAAATTTAAAAAAGGGTACCTTTTGAATAATTTTTAAAAATCTTCCCAAAACCCACCCCCATTTACTGGCCAAATGAACCCCAACCTTTCTCCCGGGAACCAAATTTAACCTCTCCCCCCCCCTTTCTTTTAAGTCTATTTCCCATACTTTTTTCCCAAATTAACAAATAAAATTTAAATATGTAATAAGGTTGGCATAAAAAATGGTGAATGAAAGTTGTTACAATACCATCTTAAGAAAACTTTTCTTAAATTAATCAAATATTCTGTTCCCGTCAGTTTATCCATATAGAAAGGAAATGCTAGGGAAGAAATTTTTTAAATTCGTAAATTTTTCAGAACAATTAAAAACAAATTTAACGTACCCTCATTCCCAAATATTTTTGCATTTAGGATGGAAATTAAACGATTTTTTCCTATTGGAAAGCTTAAAAGGTTAACATTGGCCCTTAAACCCCTAACCTTTCAACCCTTTTTTCCCCCTTTTCTCTCTACCCCCATACGGTTTAGGTTCAGGTTCTGCAACAATTTTTGGGAAAAAAAGGCCTTTTAGTAATATATCTTTTTTTCCTTAATGGCAATCTTTTAAAACAAATTTAAATTTTAATTTAAAATTTTTTTTTCAATAAAAAAAAAAGTTGAAATAAAAATGTTTTAAAAAACAAACAAGGGTTCCCAAAAAATTTAAATTTAAATAAAAATTAAATTTAAGGCATATAAATTCTTAATTTAATATTCTGATTATTTTCCAAATTTAAGTCAAAACCTTCAAATTAGGGGGCGATTTTCCCCAAAAGCTCCTTCCATCGATTAGTAAAAAATACATTTTTTTTTTTTTTTGTAAATTTCCAAATCCCAAGGCAAAAAAAATGAAGAATAATATTTGGGAAGCAATTTATTCAAACTATTTCTTCCCTCTCTGGAAAACAAAGGGAGGGCCAACTCCAAAAACCAAAATCCATTTAAAAATTCCAAAGGCAAGGAGGGGTAAAAAAGGCTTCTCAAAGTCTAATAAAAGAAGAAATTAAAATTTTTAAAAAACTTTACAAAAAGGAATTAATTCACCCCAAATGAAATTTTGGCCCATTTCTAGTGTGGAAAAATGGGGGTTTTTTTTTTAAGGGTTGTGTTACTTTCATAATTTGAAGGAAAAGGAAGGGCCCTCCAGAAAGATAGCCCTACTTTACCCAAATTTATCAGATTTCTTGGTCATTTGGAACTTTAAAATTTTTAGGATTCCTTTTTACCAAAATAGGAATTCGAAACCCTTAATCGATATTTAATCCTTTTTAGTTATAATTAATGTTTTCAACATTACAATTTTTTACTTTTTAACAATTTTAAAGAATATTACTTATTTTCCAGAAAATATTAATTTTTTGTGGTTTTTTGAATAAACCAATGAATTAATATCAAATTTTTTTAGGGACAGGCCCCTTTCCTTTAAAACATTAATAAATTTTTTTAATAAAATTAGTTTCTTTATATAATTTGAGTGTTTTTGGGGGTCAATAAATGCTTTGGGCTAACATGAAAGGTCCAAAATTAAAGAAGTTTTTCCCCTCCAATTTTTTTAAAATTTTAATTGGAAATTAATGTCCCCAATATTAAAATTAATAGGTTTTTTATTCTACTTTTTTTTAAAAAATCCTAAATTTTTAAATTAATCTTTTCTCCTTTTATTATTTAAAAATTTAACAAATTTGGGTTTTTAGATCTATTTTCCTGATTTTTTGTTTTAAGTAAATGTTTAAATTTTGATATTTAAATTTTGGGTTTATGTTTGGCAGAATGGATCTTTATTCCTGCATAATTTAGGGGTTTTAAAATTTTCTGAAATTTTTTTGGAAGGAATTTAATTATTGATTAAAAGAAATCTGCTTTTTTAAATTTTAATTAATTTAAATGGATAGGATCAAAAATTGGTATTTGGGGATTTTGTTTAATTAAAACTTTTTTTTAACATTTTAATTTTTAAATGTTAATGATTTATATTATATTTTAGAAATTTAAAATTTTTTTGCAACTGTATTTAAAATCGAATTATTTTTAAATTTAATTTTTTTTCTTTTTTTTTTTATGGGTTTTTATTTTAAGAAAACTTGAAATTTATCAATCCTACATTTATTATTTTTCCCCATTATTAAAATTGACAATTTTTAGAATTCCTTAGGGGATTTTGAAAAGGGTACATTCAAAAATATAAAATTAAAAAGGGGTCAAAAAGGACGTATTTAATGTATTTTGGGAATAGGAAAGGGATTTCTTACTTTTTCCAGTCCCAAAATTATTAATGGAAAGTTAAAATCAAGGTTTCCATCCTTGGGCGGGTCAATTTTACTCCCTTTAATTTTTTTAAATGTCATTTATGAGATTTTTAAATTTGCCCTTTTCAAGTGCACTTTATGGGGATTTTGGATTTTTTCTATTAATGGGGAAAATTTTAAAAATTTTTTTTCCCTTAAATATTTAATTTATTTTAAAATTAAACCCTAAAAACCTAGGGTTGTTTTGGTTCTTAATTATTCAAGATTTCCCCAAAAAACCTAAATATTTTTGGAAAGGAAAATGAAAATAATTTAAAATAGATTTATTTAAATATAAATTTATTTATAATTAATTTTTTATATAAATTATTTAGAAACTTTTCAAGATTTTTTTTTGAATTCTTTAAAAATTTTTAGAATTTTTTTGTTTATTAAAATTTATTAAGTAATTTTTAAATAAAATATAATTAAATTTAAATATTTTTTTAATAATGTTGTTTTGTTGATTTTTTTTCCTAGTTTTTTTTTCCTTTTTTTTTTTTTTACTTAAAATTTAAAAATTTTTTAACACTTGAATGAAAATATTTTTGATTTTTTTTTTTATTTAATTTAAAAGAGATGCCATTATTTTAACCATTTGGGTTATAAGCCATATAATGGGGAAAGGGGAAAATTTAAAGGTTTAAATTATAACTTTGGAGAGCTAATATTATAAAGTAAAACTAAAATAGTTGGATAAAGTTAATTTTAATATTATAATGTAAAAATTTAAAAATAACATTATTTTGTTTTCATTATTAAAAATTTAAAAAAAATTAAGAAAAAAAAATAATATAAAAAAAAAAAAATTAGTAAAGGTGGTCAATTTTCACCGAAAAATATTTTTTTTATTTTTAACTTTTTTAAAAAGGTAATTTAACATTAAATTAAAAAAACCATAAATAATTTTATTAAAAATTTTTTAAACAAAATAAAAAGAAAAGGGGAATAATTAAAAATTTATTTAATTTTTTAATTTTAAAATTTTTTTTAAATTTTTAATTAAATTTTTTTTCCCTGTTAATTGGGTGCAAATTTTTTTTCAAAATAAATTTTTTTTTTAATTTTTAAATTTTTTTAGTTAATTTTAAATTAATTTATTACTTTAATATTGATTATTAATTTTTCACTAATAATTAATTATATTAATATACTAAATTTAAAAAAAATTTAAAATTTTTACTATTTATTAAAAAATTTTTTGGGTCATTAATTGTAAATAGTTAAAATTTGTAAAAAATTTTCTTTTAAATTCCATTTAATAGGCAATGGGGTAATAAGAACCCTTTAAATTAAAAAGGTTTTTAATTTTAAGGTGTTTTTTTAACAGTTTACATTAATTTTGTGGAAATTAAGTTTTAAAATAGGATTTTTAATGGAGAAAAGGTTTTTTAAATCCCAAATAAAAAAAATTTTTTTTTCCATTTTTTTTTTTTTTGTTGTATTTACTTTATCTGTAAATTTTATTTTTTTTCCAATTTTTAAATATATTTTTAACCAATTAAATTTGACAAAAAATTAGATCATTTTTTAATAATATATTAAAGAATTAAAATTAAACTCGATTTGTTTTCAAATTTAGTTATGGGGAAAAAAAATAAACTTATTATAAATAAAAAGAAATTAAAGGATATTAAAAAATTTAAAATTTTAATATTAGGAGTAAAAAAAATTTTAAATTTCAAAAAAACCCAAACCCCAAAAATTTGGTAAACCTTTTTTCCTTTTTTTTAAAAAAAAAATTAAATAATAAAAAAAAAAATTTCCCTTTTGGGAAAATTTTTTTTCCCCCCCCTTTTTTTCCCCCCCTTTTAACCCTTCCACCCTATTTCATTTTCCCCCTTTTAAAAGCTCCCCAAAGTAATTTGAAAAAATTATTTTTTTAAATAACCCCAATTTCAATAACCCCTTTTAAAAAAACCACAAAAATTGAAAAGGAAAAAAAATTTTAATTTTTTTTAACTTTTTTTAATATGGAATAAAATTTATGAAAATTTTTTATAAATCAATTTTATTTTCCCTCCTTAAAATTTTTTTGGGGGGGATGTTTTTTTACATATTTCTTTGTGTTTTTTTAATTTTTTTAAAAATTGTAATTTAGCAATATTAAAATTTTTTTTTTATACCTTTTTTAGGTTTTAAAAAATTTTCAAAGAAATTTTTTAAAAATTAGTTCTTCTTAATAAATTTTTTTTTAAATCTTTTTTAAAAAGGGGATAAGGTTTTGTATATTTAAAAAGCCAAAGATTTTTTAAAATTGGGAATTTTTTATTACCTAACTAAGGTAAAATTTAGCCCATTCTTAATTCAATTTTCTTAAAAAGGTCTTTTTTTCCCTATTTACCCTCCTTTATTTTTAAAATTAGCTTAAAAACAATTAAAACCAAAAATTTTTAAAAAATTTTCAAAAAATGGATTAAAACTAAATTATTTTTGGAATAATTAAAAAATTTTTCTTAATTTGACCTAACAATTTGTGAAGGATTACCAACAAAAAATTTATT
This sequence comes from Lumnitzera racemosa, assembly GCA_024138005.1. NCBI lineage: Eukaryota > Viridiplantae > Streptophyta > Magnoliopsida > Myrtales > Combretaceae > Lumnitzera > Lumnitzera racemosa. The sequence goes on from JAMXBC010000244.1 coordinate 29,292, forward strand.
TAATTATAAATTATTTTATTTCTTTTCCCAAAATTTAAAACCTATAACCCTAGTTTGCTCAAAAAAAAAAAAATAAAACAATAATTTTTAAAAACCAACCAAGTACCTTGAATAGGAATTTTGAAAAAATCCCTCCTTCTTATTTTTAAAAAAAAATAATTTTTTCTAAAATGCAAACCCAAAACCCAAAAACCCAAAAACAATTAAAACTTTCTTTATATTAAAAAAACCTTTAATTTAATCTTAAAATTACTTATTTCAAATAATATTGAATTAAATTAATTTATAACCCCCCATCCCTTATTAAAGGGCTTAATTTTTTTTCCTTTATCTATTTCTAAAAATAATTAAAATAATTAAATTTTACAAATCCTCCAAAAATTTTTCCTTTTTTTAATTTTTTTTTTTTAAATATAATTTTTATTTATTTTTCCATAGTATAATATACTTAATAATAAAAAATTTAAAAAAAAAAAATTTTATTTTTTTAATTAAATGAAAAAATTAATAAAAAGTTGATCTATATTAGACAAATACAAAAAGTAGTGATTAATATGATTAAAATTTAAACAGAAATTATAAAGAGAAATTTAAAATGTTCATTAATTATAAAATGTTACATTAAATTTGAAATTAAAATTTTGTAATAATTAAAAATTTTTTTCCAATTACAATTTGTGATAACATAAAAAAATTTTTCTTATTTGATGAAATAAATATTTTTATTAAATTCCATTAAAATTAAAACCCAAAATTGAAAAAATTTAGTTTTAAAACCTAAAATTTGAAAAATTAAAATTTAAAAGAAAGATTAAAAAAAATAAAAGTTTAATTAAAAAATTTAAAATACTTAATTTCAAAATTACAAAAAATAAAAACAAATAAAAATTTAAAAACCAAAAAAATACCAAAAATTTAATTTCTTAAATAATTTCAGTTTAAATATTTTGTAAGTTGTTTTTCTTCTTATTTGGACTAAACTTATATTGATGGTTTTTAGTTCCGGTGTTTTAAGAACTATTTAAGCTTTAAATCATTAAATAAAATTCTCCAATCCCCTTTATTATAATAATTTAATAAAATGTTTAAATTTTCCCAAAGACCCAACTTAGGGGGAAAAAACTTTTTCCTTGATAAAATTCTTAAATTTCTGTCTTAAACAATAGAAAACCAATTAAATATTGATATTACATAAAAATTTCCTTTTTAAGGGAAGGGTTTAGCAAAAATTATTTTAAAAAATTTAAAAAAAAATCCTAATATTTTTAAAATTTTTTTTAGGTAATGCAAATAACAATTTTTTTGGGGGAAATTTAAACCCTTTAAAAATCTTATTACATTAAAGGCTAAAACAATTTTTAAAGTTAATTTTCCATTTGTCCTTATTTTAAATTTTATATCATTTATTATAAAAATATTTTTTTTAAAAATGTTTAATTTTAAGTATTAAATTAAATTATTAACTAAAAATAATTTGTTGTTAACAAATCTTAATAATTTTTAATAAATATTAAAACTTTTTAAAAACACTAGGCTCCAATTTGGGAAAATTATTAAAAAAAACTTTGAATACACCTAAAAATCAAAAGTTTTATAAACAAAATTGGAAAAAATTTTTTTTCCCAAATTTTTTAACACTATGTTATTTAAATTTTTCAAAAATTTTTAAATTTTTTAACTTTTTAAATTTATTTTAGCATTTTACCATTTTTAAATTTAAAAGCTTAAAGGGTAAATAATTTTTAAACTTTTGGTTAATTATTACTTGAAAAGGAAATTATTTTGAATTATTATCCAAAATTAATTAATCTTCTCTTTTTAATCACTTCAATTCATTTAAAAATATAACCCAAAAATTTTAATACGTTAAAATGGTTATTTTTTTTTTTTAGGATTATCCCTTTTTTTTTTCCTTCAAATTACACTTGACCCCATTAAGGAAAACTTAAAATTAACATCCCTAATAATAGAATTGAAACCCAAAATCTTTATTGCCCAAATTAAAATTAGAAAGATTTAAAATTTTATTAATTTTATTTAATAAAAATTTTTGGGGTTTTTCATTTGTTTGTAAATAAAATTTTTTTAATTATTGATCTATTACCCAAATTTTTTCTTTTTAAAAAACCCTTGGCTTTCAACTTCATTTAATTTTTAAAGGTTAAACATAATTTAAGCTCTTTTTATTTTATTTTCTTTAATGTTTCTCCAAAATTAAAAAATACTTTTAAAAATCTTATTTTTTATTTCTTATTTTGGTTTGCTTAAATTTTTTTATGTTTTAAATAAATACTACTATTTTTGGAAATATTTTAATTTTTAAATATTCTTTAAAAGAATAATTTTTTAGAGTAAGGAAAGGATTTTACCCATTTTTTTATGTGTTTATTAAGTATTAATTTATTTTTAAAATTTAAAATTTAAGCTTAATTTTAAAAAGGCTTGTTAAATTTAAAATGAACAAATAAAACTTTATAAATTTAAAGTTACAAAAAAAAGCTAAATTTTTATAATTTTATTTAAATTAAGAATTTACAATAAATTTAATAAAAAAAAATTCCCAAAGCCCCAAATTTTTAAAAGGAAAAATTAAAAAGCTTGAAGACATTGATGGTAGTTAAATTAAAGTTTAAATTTAAAGGTAGTAAAAACCTTTAGAGAAAATTTAAGAATTGTTTTCTTATCTTTGGTAAATAATTTAAAAAGAAAATTATTTGTAGCAAAAATTAAAGGGAAATTTGTTAATTAAAACTTTTAAAATATTTGAATACCCTTTAAAATTTTTAGTTCTAAAACAAAAACCCCCTTAAAAATAAAAGTTTGAAAGGGGGGTTAAAATAATGGAAATTAAATTTAAGAAATTGGTTAATTGGAATTTGGTATTTATAAATGGGGACAAACATTGTTAAGGTCCCCCTTATAGAATTTTTTAATAAGGAAAACTTAAGAAAGCTTAAACCTTAAAAAAAAATTTGTTAAATTTTTTTTTTTAAAATTATTCTATGTTGGTTTAGGTGGGGGTAAAAAAATATATAATATTGAATATTATAAAGATTGTTGAGTTTTGAGATCAATTATTTTTGGTTTAAAGCCATGTCAATTAATACTTTTCGAATTTTAAACATTTTTAAATCCAAATACATGTCAT